>JAVSCE010006128.1:0-51672 GCA_032199065.1 Smutsia gigantea
AAGACAATTTGGTATTGGCACAAAAACAGACCCACAGACCAGTGGAACAGAATAGAAAATCCAAACATTAACCCAAACATATACAGTCAATTAATATTTGATAAAGTGCCTTGGATATACAATGGGGAGATGACAGCCTCTTCAGCAGCTGGTGTTGGAAAAACTGGACAGCTACATGTAAGAGAATGAAACTGGACTACTGTCTAGCCACATACACAAAGGTAAACTCAAGGTGGATCAAAGACTTGAATGTAAGTCATGAAACCATAAAACTCTTAGAAAAAAACATAGGCAAAAATCTCTTGGACATAAACGAGCAACTTCTTCATGAACATATCTCCCCGGGCAAGGGAAACAAAAGCAAAAATGAACAAGTGGGACTATATCAAGCTGAAAAGCTTCTGTACAGCAAAGGACACCATCAGTAGAACAAAAAGACATCCTACAGTATGGGAGAATATATTCATAAAACGTATCTGATAAAGGGTTGACATCCAAAATATATAAAGAACTCATGCACCTTAACAAACAGAAAGCAAATAATCCAAATTAAGAAATGGGCAGAGACATGAATAGACACTTCTCCAAAGAAGAAATTCAGGTGGCCAACAGGCACATGAAAAGATGCTCCACATCGCTAATCATCAGAGAAATGCAGATTAAAACCACAATGAGATATCACCTCACACCAGTGAGGATGGCCAACATCCAAACACAAACAACAACAAATGTTGGCGAGGATGTGGAGAAAAGGGAACCCTCCTACACTGCTGGTAGGAATGCAAATTAGTTCAACCATTGTGGAAAGCAGTATGGAGGTTCCTCAAAAAACTCAAAATAGAAATACCATTTGACCCAGGAATCCCACTCCTAGGAATTTACCCTAAGAATGCAGCAGCCCAGTTTGAAAAAGACAGATGCACCCCTATGTTTATCACAGCACTATTTACAATAGCCAAGAAATGGAAGCAACCTAAGTGTCCATCAGTAGATGAATGGATAAAGAAGATGTGGTACATATACACAATGGAATATTATCCAGCCATAAGAAGAAAACAAATCCTACCATTTGCAACAACATGGATGGAGCTAGAGGGTATTATGCTCAGTGAAATAAGCCAAGCCTAAAAAGACAAGTATCAAATGATTTCACTCATATGTGGAGTATAAGAACAAAGAAAAATACTGAAGGAACAAAACAGCAGCAGATTCACAGAACCCAGGAATGGGCTAATAGTTACCAAAGGGAAAGGGACTGGGGAAAATGGGCGGGAAGGGAGGGATAAGAGGGAAAAAGGGGCATTACGATTAGCAGATGTAATATTGGGGGGGCACGGGGAGGGCAGTACAACTCAGAGAAGACAAGTAGTGATTCTATAGCATCTCACTACGCTGTTGGACAGTGACTGTAATGGGGTTGGTGGGGTGGACCTGATGAAGGGGTAGTTTAATAATCGTACTATTGCACATGTAATTGTAAATTAATGATAATAAAATAAATTATATTAAAAAAAAAAAAAGAGGGAGCTGCCACTCTGGAGCTGTCCCCACCCCGACCCCTGTGCCTGCTCAACAGTGGGCCCCGGGGTGAGGAGCTCAGAGCTCCTGCTCCTGCTGGGAGAGGCTGGAGGGATGGCCGTGCAACTGCCACCTCAGGCTGAGCACAGTATCACGTTCATGCCTCATGACCCCGGCACCTAGCTGGGCAGTAGCACCTGTAGTGGCCAGGGCCCTCCTAGGCACCCCCTGGAGCTGGCTTCATCCATCTGCCCAGCGCCGGTTCCTGCCGCGACTCCTTTAGCATTGCTCGGACCACCACTGCTCATCCCCAGCTTCCCATCTGTGCTCCGGCACCTCGACTTCCCAGCATGCCTGTTCCCTGAGCCAGAGGGCCGCATTCCCCAGGATGCCTGCATGTTCAGACGCCCTTGCAAGATGCACCCTCTCTGTTCTCAGATGACATCTCATCTACATGCCCAGTGTCTAAAAGCAGACTCATGGGAAGTAAATATGACATATACATATTAGTGTGTTCAAGTTCAATAATATACTAGAAATAGTCGTGATCATCTTTGGGAAAACAAGGTTGCACTAAAAAAAAAAGTAAGAAAAATGACAGTGGAACAGCACAGGTGTCCATTGTAAATGCTGATCGTTTGCAAAATCCAGTGAAGGCCTACAATTACATGTGCCCCGCACAAGCTTGGGAGACACTGATGACTGCTTGTCTCTAAGGATGGCCTGGGCGGAGCCGAGCGAGGTGTCCTGAGGCCCCCAGGCGTCAGTGATGTGCCTGACCCTTGGGGCTGCCCCAGGGTTAGAGTGGTGGGGTCTGGTGTGCAACTGGAACCTCTGGAGGTGCTGTGGTCTGGTTGACCCAACAGGTCGCCTTGAATACATGAATATATCCCTGTGAATGGAATGATGTCTATTGCCCCTGCAGGGACTGCGTGCAGCCCACAGGGCTTGTGACTTGCCCTGGGCAGTGTCCCTGTGTTGGGCCATGGCTCTGACCTTTGCATTGCTGAGGACAGGTGGCATTGAGAGGAGGCCTTTTCTGGATGCTGAGTGTGGGCAGGTCTGTGTTTCATGCGGCTGTTTGCCAGGCTGGACTCTGTGCCCTGGGGCTGTGGTCCTCATGTGCCCCACAGGTGCACCCCACGGACAGTGTGCCCATTCTGGGCTCTGTGCTTCTCCTCCGGAGGGAAGGGATACTGATGGTCGTGGTTGCCAAGGTTTACTGAGCATTTAATCCGTTCTCAGAATGACAGTGAGGTTTTTGAGTATGGTCCTTTTTAATCTTCACATAATAGATCTTACTCTTTCCATTTTCCAGATGGACACATGAGGCTTCCAGAGGCCAGGGAACCTGCCCAAGGTCATGCAGACAGAGCTGGGGGTCATAGGATCATTGGACTTAATTGCCTTTCCCAAGGGTGGAGGCTCCTGCATGAGCCAGCAGCTTCGTGTGCCTCCTGCTAAGCTGGGGTTACTGCTGGGCACCCTGGACTCTGGAGATGTCCCTGGGAGCAGGTTGACCAGGACTAGCCCTCTGGCCCCAAACAAGGCTGACCTGGAAGAACACACCCATGGCAGGAGCTGTGCCTGACCTAGGGGGCGGACTCTCAGAGAAACCCCTCGCCAACCCAGCAGGGTGTGTGACTTTGAGGAATCACAGAGGCAGGGGTACCTCTCATCCTCTGGAAGAATCCACAAACAAAGCACAGGATCTCTACCAGGGGGGCGGATGTGCAGCCGCCAGAGGGGAGTTAGGAGCTGAGGCCGCCTGCTGGGGTGAGTGAGGTGAAGGTGGGAGACAAAGGGCCCCGCCTCAAGACCCCACGCGGGGCCAGTGTGTGTGAGCGTGGGGCGGGAACGCAGGCTGTGACGACTCTTCTTTCCCCGGAAATGTCCTTAATGATGAGATGATGTGATAAGTAAACGAGATGCACTACCTGCAGCTGGATCCCATATTAGGGAAGAAAACCTCTGCCATAAGGGCCATGTCGGGACTGTGGGTATAACTTGAACATGGACTGAGTATTAGAACACAGTGTCGCCTCACTGTTCAGTTTCCCAGCTGTGGTCATTATACTGTGTTCCTGCAAGAGAGCCTCCGTGTCCTGTGAACGATTTGCTGAATTTCACAGGATACAGGAGCTCATTGCGCTCCTCTTGCAGTGTCTCTGTAGGTTTGAGATTATTTTCAAAATAAAAAGTTAAAACAGCAATGTGCTCTTACTAGCCATTACAGTGCTATTTGTGTGATTTTAAAAGGAAGGGAAGGGAAAGAAGTGGTGATCTGGGTGTTGACAGCCAAAGGCGTGAGGACTCCTCTGGGGAGGCTCAGAGAGGGCGGTGCCTGCGGCCTGGGGCCCAGCTGGCCTTCCCAGGGCAATGAAGGCTTGTCCAGAGGGCTCCAAGGCCACGGAGGCTCTGAAGTGTGAAGGGGGAAGTGAAGGTCAATTGAAAATCGATCGCGCAGCACCAGCAGGTCAGCTCCAAGTCAGGGAGGCGTCCTCCCAGGACGGGCGGCTCCCCACCGGCAGCGGGGGCCAGTGGGCCGAGTCTCACGGGGCCTCCCGCCCATGCTTCCCATCTTTCAGCTCCTGTGGGCCTGGATCTGAGCAGCTTGGGTCTGCGCCTGGCGCCCAGGCTACTGCGGATGGGTCCGACACGCTTGGCCTCAGCTCCTACAGCAGCCAGATGGGTGAGCCCTGTGGGCCCACTCGCCTCACACACCCTGTTCGGGCGAAATGGGCTCAGAAGCTGTTGCCTCATCAGTATCTTGGGCCCCTGGAGGCACGTCCAATCCTAGGTGATCAACAAACACACAGTGGGTGGTTGATGCTTTTATTCAGCAAATAGTTATTCAGTGACTGTGCCAGGCTGGGGACTGAGGCCATGGCCAAAGGGACAGACACAGCCCTGTCCCCAGGAGCTTGTGTTAAGGTGGGAGAGCCAAACCCACAAAGCAAACAGGCCAAGCAGCAAGAGGAGCCCCTGAGAGAGGTGGGGCGCCAGGAGGGCTGGGGCAGTGAGGTTTCAGCAATAGGCACACAGAACAGCCAGAGGAGAGGGCCTGGGCACGGTGGCCCAGGGTCCAAGCTCAGAAAGGCCCACACTCAGTTTATTGCTAGGCTGTGGCCACCCTGATATTCTTAATTTTACCTTTGAAGTTGTGTTCTCTAAGTGAAGCCCTGGGACAAGGGAACACGTGTGAGCAGGGTAGATGCGCGATGCGTGCCGCCCCAGCCACATAGGCCTTCCTGAGGTCCCATGAGCCCAGGGTGCTGGACGACTGTGTGGGGAGCAGCTACCAACCAGGACCGGGACAGCTTGTCACGTTGGCAGCTGAGTAAGGGTCGGGAACGAGACAGCCCAAGGGGCCATGCTTCCACTGGAGACAAAATGGGCAGGGCGGCGGCATGCTAAGAAACAGCCAAGGAGACCATCACACCTTTCTCACCTGTGTCACCTCCCTGACTAGCCAACGATTTACGATGAAAATGATGACATCAGAGAGGGAAAGCGGGAAAGTGTGCCCTCATGTCAAGAAGTGAATAAAACAGTTCATTGTGTGAAGCATTCACACTGTTCTGATTCTGCATGAGTTAAACGCTCTTGTGTTTGCATTTATAACTGGCATTGAACAATAGAAAGATGAATGTAAAATTCATGCAAATAAACATTTTGATTTTTCTTAGAGATATTACATAGCAAACACCTCAAAAGAAAGGACAAGCATTTCAGTACCTTTAGCCACATGTTTCTCCTGCCTTTGGAATGTGGAGCCCACACCTCATTCTGCACTAAGCCCTGGAGAGCAAAGGGCAGGCAGGAGGACAAGGATCTTGGAGGAGGCCAAGAAACAGGGCCAGCATGTCTGCGGAGTTTGTGAGTGCCCACCAGGTGGTGGTCACTGTAGGGAGGTGGGGCAGGGTGGAAGTGGGCACTCAAGCGTGCTATTCAGCACCCTCTTAGGGACAGCCTGGGAGAGGGGGTGCAGGGCAGAAAGGGAGCAGCTCCTTGCCCTGTGTCAACCAGACCAGCTCTTACACATGGGGCCACCACGTAACATTGCACCTGAACAAGATTCTGAGGCCAAGAAGTTTGGACTCCTGTGGAGTGAGTGATCCCTGGGCTAAGTTCTGGACTGGCCTGGAGCCTTGCCAGCCTTGCACCCAGAATCACCCAAAGGTGGAGGACACCCCTCTCCCCACCAGGTCTGCAGGAGCTGCGGTTATAAGAAGCAATTTGGTTTTGCTGCCTCTGGCTGTTGTTCACAACCTCACCCCACCCCCAGCCCAGAGCGATCTAGGTCCCCAGTGGGCTCTGCCTGCAAGCAACGAAGGTCCGGCATCTCCCCTTTCACTCAACAGTCCTGCTCTTCACCCCTAGATGGAAGATGATGGCCTGTCTGGTGTCTGGGGAGGGCTGTCTTTCTCTTGAAAGCATGGATGATTAAAGCCTAGGCCGGTGGTGATGGAAGAGGCTCCATTAGCTCTGGGGGCAAGTGGCACACAGCTGCATCCCAATGTGATTGTTCTAGGTCCTCCACAGGGGTCTTGGGCAGGCTCCTGGAGGAGAGGCCAGTTACACACACACACACACACACACACACACACACACACACACACACACACACACACACAGTGGTCATGCACATGGGCTCTGGCACCAGACTGCCCACGCTATTCCTGAGTCCCAATGTGATTGTTCTAGGTCCTCCACAGGGGTCTTGGGCAGGCTCCTGGAGGAGAGGCCAGTTACACACACACACACACACACACACACACACAGTGGTCATGCACATGGGCTCTGGCACCAGACTGCCCACGCTATTCCTGAGTTCTCTCCGGTACCCTAAACTTTCCTCCACCTTGTCTCACTTCCCGCCTCCTTCCCTCACTGTGCCTCACCCAGATAATTCCCAGATAAATGTCTTGGACCAAATCCTCATCTCAGGATCTACTTTTGTGGGAGCCTGAACTCATACCCCATTCTGATGCACAGAGAAAAGGTCCCCTCCAGAGTCCTCAGAGAACTGGGCCAGCCCCCGGCCCCCAGAGCCCAAGCCCAGGCCCAGACCCACCCTCAGGGAGCAGTTGCCTAGGTTGTCCACTTACCTGTAGCCCCAGTGATGTCAGGGCAGCTCCAGAAAATGGGTCTTACAGCCACTTGGCTCATTCCATGACCAGAGCTGGCCCCGGGTGCCATGGGCAGATGCCAAGACCCTTCATTCAGGGAAAATGGGGATTTTTGAGATTTCTGAGAAATGTGGAAACTCCAATGCCTTTGAAAAATGAATCCCTGAAATCCAGGAGTTCTGCACTGTGAAGAGCCTGTGGATTGCATGTGTTATTGCTGGGATGTCCTGGGGTTAGCCCATCTGGGTACCCAGCTCACAGGAGAAGTGGGCACTTGGGGCTGACAGGTGGAGCTGGGCAGGGCCAGGTCCCTGACCCTTTTGCTGCCCGCTGCTCAGGCTGACACCTCAGACCTCGGATGCCGTGGTTTTCAGGGACAGGCCTTGCTCAAGGACATGGTAGAGGCTCGCTGAGGTTAAGGAACAGAGGCTGGCTGGAGATCTCTAGACTCCTAGGTTTTTCGAAGGAATTTTTCTTTTGAAGGTCACTTTTTTTGAGTGGCCTGCCTTAAAGAAGCAAAGGGAAGAAGAATGATGAATCAGAGGCTAGCAACTCCCACTGGGCTGCAACCAGGTTCCCAGAAACACCACTTTTCAAAAAGCACTATGGAATTTAAAACTAACTGCTGAAACACATGGCATTTTAAAATAATGTCTTTATTGAGATATATTTCACAAACCATAGAACTCACCCTTTTAAAGGTGTACAACTCAATGGTTTTTAGTGTATTCATAGAGCTGTACAACCACCACCACTTTCTAAGCCAGACCATTTTCATCGCAAAGTACCAAACCCATTAGCAGTCATTCCCCATTCCCTCTGCCCCAACCCCTGCCAAGTACTAATCTACTTCCTGTCTCTATAGATTGCCTATCTGGACATTCTATATTAACAAAGACATACAATATGTGGCCTTCTGTGACTGGCTTTTTTCACTTAGCATAATGCTTTCAAGGTGTATTACGTATTATATCATATATCAGCATTTCACTCCTTTTTATGACCAAATAGTATTTCATGTATGGCTGTATCAGGTTTGTTTATCCATTCATCAGTTGAAAGACATTTGGGTAGTTTCCACTCTTGGGCTATTATGAATAATGCTGCTATGAACATCTGTGTATGTTTTTCTGTGGAAATGTATTTCATTCCCCTGGGTAGATACCTAGGAGTGGAATTGCTGGGTCATATAGTTCAGTATATTAACTCTTTGAGGAACTGCCACGCTGTTTCCCAAAACAGCTGAACCATTGTGCATTCCCACTAGCAGTGTATGAGAGTTCTGATTTCTCCATATTCCTGCTAACATGTTGTTACCTGATTGTTTTATTCCAGTCATCCTAGTAGGTATGAAGATACATCTCAATGTGGTTTTGTATTTCCCTGTTAACTAATGATGTCGAGCATCTTTTCATGTGTTTATTGGTCATTTGTATATATTCTTTAGAAAAATATATATTCAGATCCTTTGCTCATTTATTTTTTTATTATTGAGTTTTCAGAGCTCTTTATATAGTCTAGATGCCAGCTCCTTACCAGATTTGTGATTAACAAATATTTTCTTCCATCTTGTGGGTTTCTTTTTACTTTCTTGATAATGTACTTTGAAGCCCAAAAGATTTTAATTCTGAGAGTCTATTCCAATATTTAGGGGTAAGAATACTCCTATGTTTTTTTCTAAGTGTTTTATAGTTTCAGCCCTTATTAAGTCTATGATTCATTTTGAGTTAACTTTTGTACATGGTGTAAGGTAGGGATCTAAATTCATTCTTTTCTTGTGGCTATCTAGTTATACCAACACCATTTGTTGAAAAGATTATTCTTTTCTCAATGAATTGTCTTGATACGCCTGTAGAAAATTAATTGACTTTAATTGTAAGAGCTTATTTCTGGACTCTCACTTCCATTCCATTGATCTATGTGTCTGTCCTTATGCCAGTATCACTCTTATCTCAATTACTGTAGCCATGTAGTAAGTTTTGGAATTAGAAAGTGTGAGTCTACCAATTTCATTACTTTTTCTCAAGATTTCTTGGCTATTCTAGGTTCCCTGAATTTCTGTTTTAAGATTAGCTCATCAATTTCGGCAAAAAAGCAAAAGCAAAAATCAAAACAACAACAAAATCTCCAAATCTGGGATTTCGTTAGCAATTGCATCAAATCTGTGGGTTAAGTTGGGAAGTATTGCCATTGTAGCAGTATTAAGTCTTCCAATCTATGAACATGGGTGCTTTTCTATTTATTAGATTCTCTTTAATGCCTTCAGCAATGTTTTGTAGTATTCAGTGAACAAGTCTTGCACAACTTTTACTATTTTTTCCTATGTTTTTTATTCTTTTTGATGC
The DNA here is from genome assembly GCA_032199065.1 of Smutsia gigantea. Lineage (NCBI taxonomy): Eukaryota > Metazoa > Chordata > Mammalia > Pholidota > Manidae > Smutsia > Smutsia gigantea. Next base: position 8,996 of record JAVSCE010006128.1, read on the forward strand.
TATTATAAATGGAATTTTTCTTCACATCATTTAAAAATTGTTTTACAAATATGCAGAAATACAGTGGATTTTGATCTATTAATTTGCAATCCTGAACATATACACAATGGAATATTATTCAGCCATAAGAAGAAAACAAATCCTACCATTTGCAACAACATGGATGGAGCTAGAGGGTATTATGCTCAGTGAAATAAGCCAAGCCGAAAAAGACAAGTATCAAATGATTTCACTCATATGTGGAGTATAAGAACAAAGAAAAAAACTGAAGGAACAAAACAGCAGCAGACTCACAGAACCCAAGAACGGACTAATAGTTACCAAAGGGAAAGGGACTGGGGAAAATGGGCGGGAAGGGAGGGATACAGAGGGAAAAAGGGGCATTACGATTAGCAGATGTAATGTTGGGGGGGCACGGGGAGGGCAGTACAACTCAGAGAAGACAAGTAGTGATTCTATAGCATCTCACTACGCTGATGGACAGTGACTGTAATGGGGTTGGTGGGGGGGACCTGATGAAGGGGTAGTTTAATAATCGTACTATTGCACATGTAATTGTAAATTAATGATAATAAAATAAATTATATTTTAAAAAAAACAAATATGCAGAAATACAGTGGATTTTTATCTATTAATTTGCAATCCTGAAAATTCACTGAACTTGTGTATTAATTTTAATAGCTTTCTTGTGGATTCCTTAGTATTTTCTGTGCATAAGATTATTACCTGTGAATATAGTTTAAATTCTGCTTTTCTAATCTATATGCCTTTTATTTATTTTTTTCTTGTCTAATTGCTCTGGGTCAAACCTCCAGTACAATGTTGAACAGAAGTGTTGAATACAGGCATCCTTGTCTTGTTCCTTATCTTAGTGGGAAAACACTCAGTCTTCTACCATTAAGTATAATGTTGTAGGCTTTTCATGGATGCCCTTCAGAAGACTGAGGAAGTTCCCTTTTATTCCTAGATTGCTGATTTTTTTCACATGAAAATATGTTGTATTTTGTCAAATGCTTATTCTACGTTCATTGAGAAAATCATGTGGATCTTTTCCCTTTATTTTATTTAACATGGTGTTTTACATTGATTCATTTTTGGGTGTTACGCCAACCTTACATTCCTGGATAAACCTCACTTTCTCATGGTATATAATCCTTTTTTATATATTGCTGGATTTGATTTGTTATTTTTGTGGCTGTATTTTTAAGGGAGACTGGTTTGTAGTGTTCTGTAGTATTCTTTTGTTTTAGAGTTTGTCAGATTTTGGAATCAGGGTACTAGCCTTATTTTGAGTTGGGAAGTCTTCCCTCCTATGTTTTGGAAGAGTTTGTGAAGCATTGGTAATAATTCACCTTTAAATATTTGGTATAATTCACCAGTGAAATTATCTGGTCCTTGTTTTTTCTTTATGGGTAATGATTTGATTACTAATTCAACTTCTTCACTTGTTGCAGATCTATCAGATGTTCTGTTTATTTTTGATCCATTTCAGTAGTCTGTTTCTGTAGGAATTTGTCTCTTTCATCTAAGTATCTAATTTGTTGGCATACAGTTAGTTATTATATACATAGTATTATTATATATAATATTGTATACATAATATAATATATAATTAAATATACATAAATAATTAAACCTAATATTGAATGCATAATATACATAATATTCTTTTGTAATCTTTTTTATTTTTGTAAGGTTGGTAGAATGTTCACTATTTCATTTTTTATTTTAGTAATTTCAGACATGTCTGTTTCTCTTTTTAAATACAGTTTGAGTGTCTTTCTCTCTCTGTTTAAACATGAAGCCTTGTCAATTCTCTCTTCTTAAAGAAACAAACTTTTGTTTCTTTATTATCTTTATTTTATTCTTTATTTCATTTATTTCTGCTCTACTTTTTGTTATTTCCTTTCTTCTGCTTGCCTTCAGTTTAGTTTCCTCTTTTTTCTCTTGTCTCTTAAGGTAGGAGCTTATATTATTAATTTAAATCTTTCTCCTTTTATAATATAGGCACTTATAAAAATTCTTATCAATATTGTGTTAGCTGTATCCCATAAGTTTTGGCATTACTGTGTTTAATTTTTATTCAGCATGAAGTATTTTCTAATTTCCTTTTTGATTTTTTCTTTTATCCATTATTTTGGAGTGTTTTGTTTAATTTCCACATATGTTTAAATTTTCCAGTTTTCCTTCTATTTTGTATTTCTAGTTTTTTTCTACGTGGTCAGAGAAGATAAAGTGCATGATTTCAATTTTTAAAATTTTATTAAGATTTGTTTTGTGGCCTAACATAGGCTTTATCTTGGAGAATATTTCATCTACACTTGAGAAATGTTCTACTGTTGTTGGATAAAGAGCCCTACAGATGTCTTTTATGTCTAATAGGTTTGTGGTGTTGTTCAAGTCTTCTATTTCCTGTTGATCTTCTGTTTAGCTAGTCTATTCATTATTGAAAGTTCGGTATGGAGGTCTCCTACTATTATTGTTGAATAGTCTCTTTCTCCCTCAATTCTATCATTTTTTGCTTCATGCTTTTTGTGGCTCTGTTGGTAGGTGCAAATATGTTTATTATGGTTATGTCTTTCTGATGGGTAGACACTTTTACCATTACAAAATGTCTTTGTCTTTAGTGACAAGTTTGCCTTATAGTATACCTTGTATATTGGCACAGCCACTCCAGACCTATTATGTTTACTGTATGTATGGTACATATTTTCCCATCCTTTCACTTTCTATGTATTTGTGTCTTTAAATATAAAGTGTATCTCTTATAAACAGGGTATGTTGGATCATGTTTTTTAAAAAAATTTGTTCTGCCAATCTCTGACTTTTGATTGGAGTGTTTAATCCATTTACATTTAATGTAAGCACTGACAAGTTAGATTTACATCTGTTCTTTTGCTATTGGTTTTCTCTATGTGTCATGTATTTTTTGTCCCTCTATTCTTCCATTACTGCCTTCTTTTGTTTTATATTTTCCAGTGTACTGTTTAAGTGTTCTTGTTGCTTCTTTCACTATGTTTTTTGAGATATTTTCTTAGTGGGTCCCTATTAACATATTAATTGATCAGCTAGTAATTGGACAGAGATTTTGTCAATGCCTTTGTTGAGGGACTGTGTATGTGAGAACATACCTTCAATGCTTAGGCATGCAGTTTACAAGTCAGCCTTAACTTTCACTTCCTCTTTGCAGAGAGCCTCAAATTAAACTAGAAAGGGACAGATTAGGTCCTCACAAGGTCTTTCTTGAGCATGCACATAGCCTTGCACTTGCACACGATCTTTTAGAGTATGAAGACTATGTCAGAGGTTTTCAAAACCCCATAGACATCACATTACCCAGTTTTTCTTTTTAAGTTTTTGTTCATTCTTTTGTTAACCCCTAATACTATTGTTACCTCAGACAGCTGCAGTGCAGAATAACTGCTGATCATTTTTGTCAATGACATAGAGCTGTTCATATACGGTAAAATATGGTTTTTAAAAAATCATTTAGGGAGGATTCAAGATGGCGATGTGAGAGGTGAGACAGAGAATTTCTCCCAAAACCACATATAGCATGAAAATAGTTAATACAACTAGCCCTAAAACAGCAACCGGAAAGAACGCTGCACCAGACTGCATACAGACCTCACGAACAGAGCAGACCTCATGAAACAGGGTAACTTATGAAAGCCTTGATCTGGGGGGACTGGAGCCCTTCCCCCACCTTAGCTCACCTGCAGGGGGAAGAGAAACTGGAGCGGAGAAGGGGTGGAAGCCTAGAACTGCTAAACACACAGCCCTGGAGGTCTGCTTTGGACCACAGACTTACATTGTGTGGTGCTCTGGAGGTTGCTGGGGTTAGGGATCTGGGACAGGCGGAGTGCTTGAAAGACTGAGATTCCGGTCATTTGTAGAGGACGGGATCCACATCTGGCCGCTCTGGGACAAGGAAAGGCAGGTGGTCTGAGAGGCTTTCTAGCAGCAAGAGGGCTGCTGAAAGGGGTGGGGTTTTCACGGAGCTTGCAACAGAGGAGAAGGGATAGGTGGGCAATGCTGTTTGGGCGCACTCTGCCCAGCGGGTTGGGAACTTTGAGGAACTTCAGGTGCCCCATCCCCCTGGTTGCCTACTCAGCTCCGAGGCCCCCCAGCCGTGACACACAGCCTGCTGCACCTTCCTCTTGGCCTGCTGACACCTGCTTGCAAACTGGCAGTCACGGTGCTGGTGTCAGGCCAGCAGGGGGCCCCACCTACAACAGCTAGCTATGCCAAGCACAGAGGTTTACACCTGTGTGCTGAGCCCGCTGGCTCTGACACTGGAGACAGGCCCTGCAGCCGGGAATCAGGAAACAGCTCTTTCCTGTCCCAAGGCACCAGCACCGTTCCCCTACGACCCCCAACCTCACTCTAGGGCTGAGCAGCTCTAGAGACTAGAGCTTCTGGGCACTAGAGGGCACCACATAGAATTATGAAACGTCAAAGGAACCTGGTTCAGAGCAAAATTTCACAAACCCCAGAAAAAGGAACAAATGAAACTGAACTCACCAATCTTCCTGAAAGAGAGTTTAAAATAAAAATCATAAACATGCTCATGGAGGTACAGAAAAATATTCAAGAACTCAGGGACGAATTTAAGATGGAGATTCAATCATTAAGAAATTCCATATCTGAAAAAACATACAATGGAGGGATTTGAAAGTAGATTGGATGTAGTAGAAGAGATGGTAAATGGAACAGGAATTAGAGAAGAGGAATACAAAGAAGCTGAGGCACAGAGAGAAAAAAGGATCTCTAAGAATGAAAGAATATTGAGAGAACTGTGTGACCAATCCAAACGGAAAAATATCCACACTATAGGGGTACCAGAAGAAGAAGGAGAGAGAAAAAGGGATAGAAAGTGTCACTGAGGAAGTAATTGCTGAAAACTTCCCCAATATGGGGAAGGAGATGCTCTCTCAAGCCATGGAGGTGCACAGATCTCCCAGCACAAGGGACCCAAAGAAAACAACAACAAATATATAATAATTAAAATGGCAAAGATCAAGGATAAAGACAGACTTTTAAAAGCAGCTAGAGAGAGAAAAAAGATCACATACAAAGGAAAACCCATCAGGCTATCATCAGACTTCTCAACAGAACCTTACAGGCCAGAAAGGAGTGGCATGATGTATTGAATCCAGTGAAGCAGAAGGGCCTTGAACCAAGAATACTCTACCCGGCAAGGTTATCATTTAAATTTGAAGAAGGGATGAAACAATTTTCAGATAAGCAAAAGCTGAGAGAATTTACCTCACACAAAGCACCTCTATAATGTATTTTGGAGGGACTTCTATAGATGGAAGTATTCCTAAGGCTAAATAGATGTCACCAGGGGAAATAAAACCACAGCCAAGTAGAACATTTAATTACTAAGCAGATGCAAAATCAAATCAACTACCAACAAAGTCAATCAAGGGATAGGCAAAGAGTACAGAATATGACACCTAACATATAAAGAATGGAGGAAGAAAAAGGAGGGGGGGGGAAGGAACCTTTAGGTTGTGTTTGTAATAGCATACGAAGTGAGTTAAATTAGACTGTTAGATAGTAAGGGAATTACCATTGAACCTTTGGTAACCACAAATCTAAAGCCTCCAATGGCAATAAGTACATACCTATCGATAATAACCCTAAATTTAAAAGGTCTGAATGGGCCAATCAAAAGACATAGAGTCATGGAATGGATAAAAAAACAAGACCCATCTATATGCTGCCTACAAGAGACTCACTTCAAACCCAACAACGTACACAGACTGAAAGTGAAGGGATGGAAAAAGATATTTCATGCAACTAATAGGGACAAAAAAGCAGGAGTTGCAGTACTTGTATCAGACAAAATACACTTCAAAACAAAGAAAGTAACAAGAGACAAAGAAGGACATTACATAATGATAAAAGGGTCAGTCCAACATGAGGATATTACTATTATAAATATCTATGCACGCAACACAGGATCACCTACATATGTGAAACAAATACTAACAGAATTAAAGGGGGAAATAGAATGCAATGCATTCATTTTAGGAGACTTCAACCCACCACTCACTCCAAAGGACAGATCAACCAGACAGAAAATAAATAAAGAGACAGAGGCACTGAACAACACATTAGAACAGATGGACCTAACGGACATCTACAGAACTCTGCACCCAAAAGCAACAGGACACACATTCTTCTCAAGTGCACATGGAACATTTTCAAGAATAGATCATATACTAGGCCACAAAAAGAGCCTCAGTAAATTCAAAAAGATTGAAATTGTACCAACCAGCTTCTCAGATCACAAAGGTATGAAACTAGAAATAAATTACACAAAGAAAACGAAAAAGCCCACAAACACATGGAGGCTTAATAACATGCTCCTAAATAATCAATGGATTCATGACCAAATAAAAACAGAGATCAAGCAATATATGGAGACAAATGACAACAATAATTCAACACTGCAAAATCTGTGGAATGCAGCAAAGGCCGTGCTAAGAGGGAAGTATATTGCGATACAGGCCCACCTCAGGAAAGAAGAACAATCCCAAATGAACAGTCTAAACTCACAATTAATGAAACTAGAAAGGAAGAACAAATGAGGCCCAAAGTCAGTAGAAGGAAGGAGGGACATAATAAAGATTAGAGCAGAAATAAATGAAATCGAAAAGAATAAAACAATAGAAAGAATCAATGAAAGCAAGAGCTTGTTCCTTGAGAAAATAAACAAAATAGATAAACCCCTAGCCAGGCTTATCAAGACAAAAAGAGAGTCTATAGACATAAACAGAATCAGAAATGAGAAAGGAAAATCACTACAGACACCACAGAAATACAAAGAATTATGAGAGAATACTATGAAAAATTATATGATAACAAACTGGATAACCCAGAAGAAATGGACAACTTTCTAGAAAAATACAACCTTCCAAGGCTGACCCAGGAAGAAACAGAAAATCTGAATAGACCAATTACCAGCAAAGAAACTGAATTCGTAATCATAAAACTATCTAAGAACAAAACTCCTGGACCAGTTGGTTTCACTGCTGAACTATACCAAACATTTAGTGAAGACCTAATACCCATCCTCAATGAAGTTTTCCAAAAAGTAGAAGAGGAGGGAGTACTCCCAAACTCATTCTACGAGGCCAACATCACTCTAATACCAAAACCAGGCAAAGACACCACAAAAAAAGAAAATTACAGACCAATATCCCTGATGAACATAGATGCAAAAATACTCAACAAAATATTAGCAAACAGAATTCAAAAATACATCAAAAAGATCATCCATCATGATCAAGTGGGATTCATCCCAGGGATGCAAGGATGGTACAACATTTGAAAATCCATCAACATCATCCACTACATCAGCAAAAATGACAGAAATCACATGATCATATCCATAGATGCTGAAAAAGCAATCAACAAAATTCAACATCCATTCATGATAAAAACTCTCAACAAAATGGGTATAGAGGGCAAGTACCTCAGCATAATAAAAGGCATCCAGATTGTCAAGGAAGAAGTTAAAGTGTTCTTGTTTGCAGATGACATGATATTGCACATAAAAAACCTTAAAGAATCCACTCCAAAACTACTAGATCTAATATCTGAATTCAGCAAAGTTGCAGGATACAAAATGAATACTCAGAAATCTGTTGCATTCCTATACACTAACAATGAACTAGCAGAAAGAGAAATCAGAAAAACAATTCCATTCACAATTGCATCAAAAACAATAAAATACCTAGGAATAAACCTGACCCAGGAAGTGAAAGACCTATACTCTGAAAACTACAAGACACTCATGAAAGAAATTAAAGAAGATACCAATAAATGGAAACACATCCCGTGCTTATGGGTAGGAAGAATTAATATTTTCAAAATGGCCATCCTGCCTAAAGCAATCTACAGATTCAATGCAATCCCTATCAAAATACCAACAGCATTCTTCAATGAACTAGAGCAAATAGTTCTAAAATTCATATGGAACCACAAAAGACCCTGAATAGCCAAAGCAATCCTGAGAAGGAAGAACAAAGCAGGGGGAATTACGCTCCCTGACTTCAAGCTCTACTATAAAGCCACAGTAATCAAGACAATTTGGTACTGGCACAAGAAGAGACCCATAGACCAATGGAACAGACTAGAGAGCCCTGATATAAACCCAAGCATATATGGTCAATTAATATACGATAAAGGAGCCATGGATATGCAATAGAGAAATGACAGCCTCTTCAACAGCTGGTATTGGCAAAACTGGACAGCTACATGTAAGAGAATGAAACTGGGTTATTGTCTAACCCCATACACAAAAGTAAAATAAAAATGGATTGAATACCTGAATGTAAATCATGAAACCATAAAACTCTTAGAAAAAAACATAGGCAAAAATCTCTGGACATAAACATGATCAACTTCTTCATGAACATATCTCCCCAGGCAAGGGAAACAAAAGCAGAAATGAACAAGTGGGACTATATCAAACTAAAAAGCCTCTGAACAGCAAAGGACACCATCAGTTGAACAGAAAGACATTCTACAGTATGGGAGAATATATTCATAAATGACATATCAGATAGGGGGTTGACATCCAAATTATATAGAGAGCTCACACACCTCAACAAACAAAAAACAAATAATCCAATTAAAAAATGGCAGAGGAGCTGAACAGACACTTCTCCAAAGAAGAAATTCAGATGGCCAATAGGCACATGAAAAGATGCTCCATGTCCCTAATCATCAGAGAAATGCAAATTAAAATCACAATCAGATATCACCTTACACCAGTCAGGATGGCCAACATCCAAAAGACAAACAACAACAAATGTTGGCAAGGATGTGGAGAAAGGGGAACCCTCCTACACTGATGGTGGGAATGTAAAATAGTTCAACTGTTGTGGAAAGCAGTATGGAGGTTCCTCAAAAAACTCAAAATAGAAATACCATTTGACCCAGGAATTCCACTCCTAGGAATTTACCCTAAGACTACAGCAGCCCAGTTTGAAAAAGACATATGCACCCCTATGTTTATCACAGCACTATTTACAATAGCCAAGAAAGGGAAGCACCCTAAGTGTCCATCAGTACATGAATGGATAAAGAAGAGGTGGTACATATACACAATGGAATATTATTCAGCCATAAGAAGAAAACAAATCCTACCATTTACAACAACATGGATGGAGCTAGAGGGTATTATGCTCAGTGAAATGAGCCAGGCAGAGAAAGACAAGTACCAAATGATTTCACTCATCTGTGGAGTATAAGAACAAAGAAAAACTCAAGGAACAAAACAGCAGCAGACTCACAGAACCCAAGAACGGACTAATAGTTACCAAAGGGAAAGGGACTGGGGAGGATGGGTGGGAAGGGAGGGATAAGGAGGAAAAGGGGGCATCACAATTAGCACATATAATCTAGTGGGCGGGGGACATGGGGAAGGCAGTATAACACGGAGAAGACAAGTAGTGACTGTGTAGCATCTTACTTTGCTGATGGACAGTGACTGTAATGGGGTATGTCGTTGGGACTTGATAATAGGGGGAGTCTAGTAACCATAATGTTGTTCACGTAATTGTACATTAATGATAGCAAAATAAAAAAAAAACAAATAAATTTTTAAAAATCATTTAGGAAGTTGAAGGATTTCAGAATGGAATGCAGAGTATCACAAAGAATCTAACTTCATTACAAATGTCTGAATTATTTCACTGAAGTGAGTGAGAAAAAAGTGTGTTGGTATTAGTCATTTTATTATCTCTTCTCATATGTCTTTTTTGATTCATTGTTCACTGGTCTTCTTAGGTTTCAAACTTATCTTTTTATTTATGACCATTTTGGTAGGATTCGGAGAAAGTGAAAATAAATGAAATGCTCAATCATCCAAGTTTAACTGAAAGTTTCACTGATCCTTCCACTATGGTCAAATAATCTGGGGTATAATCTTTCCTACCTTCAGATTCTGGGGCTTAGTCTTGGCCCAGAGGCTCCTGTTAAAGAAAAACTAATCAGAAAGTGAGTGGACAAAATACTGGAGCTGAACGATAAAAGTCAGTATCTTAATTTCCCTAGAACCCCAGACCCCCTTGGAAATCCGGGACCCCATTACTTTGCAGGAAAGATGACCGTACAAGTGAGCTTGTCTGAGCATCAGCTTGCGCAGGTAGAGGCAGCCCGCCCTGCATGGCTGTGGGATCCTGAGGCAGCATCACCTTCTCCAGGGAAGGCTCCCGACAGGGCCTGAGCCACCCTCGTGAAGCCAGTCAGCACCCTGAGCCTCCCCGACACCCTGGGGGCGGTGGGGGCAGAGCTGAGAGGCTCCCATTGTCCTGCTGGAGCAGTCTGAGAGAGGGCCACCCCGCAAGACCCCTGTCCTCATTTTGTCCTGACAAACTCACGTTTAAGTTTCAGGCTGCGCCCTCAGTGGAAATATAAAAAGGAAGTTAATTCCATGGGTTTCTCTGCCCAAAAAGAAGGTAAATGCTGTCACTCAGGCCAAAGTGGTCTGAATAAGGGCTGTGAAGCTTGGGAAAAGAACTTAAGTGAGTGTCTTTAGGAGTCTTTGCTACTCGGGTCTTCGTCCTTCCATAGAGCCAGGAGGGCACTGAGTGGGATTCTGCTCGCAGCTGTCCAGTCGGCCAGGGCTGTCACCTCATTTTACTCAGGGTGACAATCAGGCTGGAAGAGGCTGGCCTGGGACTTGCCATGTCCCCTCGCAACACACGGAGTCTGTTTGAGGTAAAGTGTCCCCTCTCTCCTGGGGTCAGGCTAAATGTCAGTCTGAAAGGTTTCCCCCTCCCATCAATGACACCAGCTCATGGCATGGAAAATACAGAAAACCAGGTGGTCCTCTCATATCCTTGCAGCTGTATGGTGTCATTATTTCCTCTAGCCCTCACCAGGTCCTGGGAGGGGAGTGTAACTCTGGGGTGGGGGTGGGGGGTGGGGGGTGGGGGGTGGGTACCCCGCCCCGGCCGCCTCCTGGCTGTGGCATGAGTAGCCAGTCTCTTCCTCCAAGGCCCAGCTCCTGTTGGGCCATCCCCTCCCCCGAGGGTCCTGCCACACCCTCCCAGGACCGGCCTCGTCCACAGCCTCACTGTCCCTCTGCAGTGTGCCCTCTCCTGCCACAGCCGCACCGTGCACACCAAGAGGGCTCCTGCTCTCTCTGTGTTCCAGCACTGGTATCCTGCATGCCTTTGCCCCTGCCAGGGGCCTCCTGGCCAGGGAAGGAGCTCCCAGAGGGCAGACTGACCAGCAGACCTGGGAGCTTCACAGGGAGGAAGGCAAAGCCACAAGAAGACTTCTTGCCTACAGCCTGGTGTCATCAGAGCCTAGGCCCAGGCTGCCACAGTGAGGTGCATCTCAGGGCAAGTCTGACAGCCCTGCTCCCTCCAGAAAAGAGGCTCTGCTCCAGCTTCATGTATTTATAATAGCACTCCTTTATTTTTTGTCAAGCTGTTCTCTCTGTTTATCAATAAAATCAATGACACAGATCCCACCCCAGGGGCTGAGTTGAAATCTCTGCTGGGAAACCTCTCCTTCTCAAGCCCTCCCTCTTTAAAGAGCTTTCTAACGGGAAGTAACGGTCTCTGCTGATGCAGGAGCCATGGGACACAGCCTGGCCTTCCATGGGGCTCTTTTTTCTTGTCTGCACTCCTTAAGTAGATAAGAGGAGCTGCTCAGCTGAGGAAAGCACATGATGGGTGCAGAGCAGCAGCAAGATTTGGGCTCTGTGGCCTAGGAGGCAAATGCTGGCTCTGAGCCCCAGGCCCTGCGGCAGCCCTCAGCCCACAACCTCTTCCTTGCCTGGAACTGCAAACTGAGCTGGTCATGGGGAATGTCCCTACTGGGCCAGGCAGCCTAGAGTCCAGGCCACAGTGAGTGAGGGCTGCACACCACTCCTGTAGGGAGCCCTCTCACACAGCAGAGGCCCTGAGGCTGCAGACCAAAGCAGAGGCCCTCAGGAGGGCTTGCGGCCAGGGTTCTAGGATGGACTCCATGGAGCTCCTGGATTTGCTCAGGAGTGGGAAGCAGGTTCCCAGGCCTGCTCTCTCCCACGGCCTCACAGTTCCCTGGGGCCATGGTGAGTCCTGCATGTCTCATGGAAGCACCACCTCCTGTCTGGGTCACAGGTGGGCTCACAGGAACAGCTCAACAGTGGTAGTGGGGTCAGAGGAGAGAGGAGAATTGGAGACTAGAGGTCCTTGGTGCCTGACAATCTGTCTCTCTGAATGGAGCCTGACTCGGGGTTTCTGGACTCCAAGTGGGAAGCCAGCACTCTGAGAATGTCCTAGGCCTGTTCTGGGCCAGTTCTCGGCCTTAGGGGCCTTGGATCCCCTGGGAATCAGCAGCACACAGAGGACAGGGGACATGCCCTGATGGCTGCTGTGAACTAAACTGTATACACTCCCATTCATATGTTAAAGCCCTAACTGGCAACGTGACTGTATTTGGATATGGAACCCAAGGAAGGTAATTAAGGTTAAATGAAGTCATAAGGGTGGAGCCCTGATCCGAAAGGACGGGTGCCCTTACAAGAATAGGGAGAAACACTGGAGAGCTCTCTCTCCCTCCTTCTGCATGCAGAGGACAGGCCATGTGAGGACACAGGAGTCGGTGGCTGTCTTCAGTCTAGGAGGACAGGCCACACCAGAAACCAGCACAGCCTCCAGAACTGTGAAGAATAATTTCTGTTATTTAAGCTCCGAGTCTGTGGTGCTTTGTATGGTAGCCTTAGCTGACGAATACATGATCCCGTAGGAATGTTCTAGATAGAAATACTTCCTGGGCAGTGAGGCTAGGGCAGCAGGAGGCATGGATGGCACAGGTGCCTGGGAGTGGGTGTGCATATGTGGCCTGGGCCTTGCAGGACCCCTCTCCTGGAGGACCCCCCTAAAGCCAGAAGAGACACGGGGGCCAAGGCCGAGGATCATGGAGCTGGGCAGTCCCTCAGGGTGCCTGAACTACTGATGACAAGCTGATGACAAGCCTGGTGCTGGTGGCTGAAAATGCAGCCACGTCCCTGGAGGTTAGCTCTTGGGCCAGTGTCAGAGGACAGGCATGTTGCGGGGCTTGCCCCCGGCTGGGGACTGAGAAGAGGTTTCCTTGAGTCCTAGCAGCCAGGGTGTGACCCATGGCACGGATGCAGGCCCTGGGTGTCTCCTAGTGCGGAGCATGGGCTCAACCTCCTGGGTACTCCCAGAGGTGCTAGGACACCGTAGGGACTGCAGGAGTACTAAGGCTTCAAGGCTAGGGTGTCCCCCTGGGGCTCCCAGTTCCAGTGGAGACCATCTGCTGGGCAGCTGCAGGTGTTCAGGGCCAGGGGTCTCTTGACATGTGGCCTTGGGTGCTGGGTTCTTCATCTACAGGGCCCAACCCTTTGTCCGTGGCCAGGCATGGGACACGTCTGGCCCTTTGTGGAGGTCAGCTGTCTGCTTTGCAGTTTTTCTTCTACCAGCTTATACTTACCCAGTGTCAGCTGTGTGCCAGCCACTGTGTCAGGTATTTAAAATCCTGCAAGGAAGTGCCTTCTGATTCCTATTTCACAGGGAGGAACTGAGGCTCAAAAGGTATAAGTACCTTGCCTCAGGCCACAGCTGGCTGAGCATCTGAGTCAGGTTCACAACTCAGCCCCCTGAGTGTCATAGCCCAGGCTGCCTCCTTCCACAGCAGCACAGAACTAACCTCGGGGTTGGTTTCCTCAGCCCATGGCTGCTGGCCTCACAGACCCTGGACGTACTGGCTGGGTCCTGCTGTGCACCAGGAGCCCCACCTGGAAGCACAAGGGAGTGAAACCTTCCTGGTGCAGTGGCCCCAGGACTACGCCCACCCTTAGGCTCTGCATTAGTCAGGGTTCTCCAGAGAAATAAAACCAATATGATATCTATATATCTCTATCTCTATCTATCTATATATACACATAACTCATCTATCTATCCATCCATTTAGACAAATTTATTATAAGAAATTGGCTCACATGATTATGGAAGCTGAGTCCCAGACCTGCAGTCGGCAAGCTGGAGGTCCAGGAGAGCTGATGGTAGAAGCTACAGTCTGAAGGCTGGCGGGCTTGAGGCCCAACATTCCAGTTTGAGACAGGAAAGTGTGACATCCCAGCTCAGGCGGTCAGACAGGAGGACTTCCCCTTTGCTCCCAGGAGGGTCAGGCTTTTGTTCTATTTAAGCCTTCAACTGACTGGACGAGGCCTACCCACATTATAGAGGACACTGCCTGGTCAAAATGACATGGACAATTCACTATGACCAGCTCTGAAACTCCAGGCCAGGAGCCCCCAGCATGCTCCAGCTTCTGTTCACATGCCCTGATCTGGGACAAGCTTTGACTGTGCCTGGCTATAGATGAGGGCGCCTTCCAGCGTGTCACTGAACACATCCTGCTCACTGAACCCCCGCCTCTCTTTGTTGGTGCACTGCCATAATACAAGGGTGCGCCACCATAACCCACGTGGTGTGCTGGCCATGGCACCAGTCATGGCAGTGACCTCAGACACTGCCCAGGCACATCCCGTGTACTAGCTGTGACCTGTACCCCACCTGCAGACCCCACTGGGGCTAGAGGTCCCATAGTCAGTCAGAGGGGCCACTGGAATATGAACACAGGTGGTCTGGCTCACAGACTGCCTGCCCCTCAGCTTGGGGGTTGTGTGACTTCCCACTCTTGCTGGCTTATAGCTGTTCCTGAAGCGAGTGGTCTACTGGGCCCCGCCCCTCCCCCTCCCACCCCCCACCCCATCTGGGATGTGTAGCAGGAAGGTGAGGGGGGTGGATGTCAACGGTGAAAACGACACCCCTCCACCAAGAGGAAACCATGTCTCTGTCCATGAAAGGCAGCCAGAAGGAGCTTTGGTGGCCTCATGTCCTGGGAGGGGATCCCACATGAGGAGTCTTAGATTCAACATGAGATTCCAGATAGAATGGTCTTCACATGCAGTTTAAAAACAGCTTCTTCCAAAAATCAGTACAGGTTCTTACAATACTGAAATAGTTCTGGTACATGCTGAGACCTGTGGGACACGTGCGTGCGGCAGCTCTGAGGGTGCCGGTGAGCTTGGAGAGAGGCTCTGGCTACAAGGGGGGCTGGCCCTGAGAAGCCTTCCGACCACGGAGGATGGTCTGGGAGGCTCTGGAGGGATCCTTCCCAGAGGCAGGTGCGCCCTTGATAGGATCCCTGGGGGCTTCGGTCCAGAGACAGGCTGCTGGGATCAAAAAGAGGCGTCCCAGGCAGGAAAAGGCCAGGCCTGTGGCTCTCACTGTGAGGCCCTGCTCCACGCACAGTTCACACACTCCAGCCTCAGGGACCAGAACATCCAAACCCCACCCTCTGGATGAGCTCAACGGAGAGGAGCAGGGCCCCTCTGGACCCCAGACGCCAAGAGCGGCCAGCCTCTGGCCCCTGCCTGGCCCCAAGCCCCAGGCTCTCTGCTGCCCTGTCCAGATATCATTGCAGCTTTGTCACCACTTCCATACGTCAGCTCCCTTTTACCCCATCTTTTCTTAGCTGGGACAGCCTTGCTTTCAGTGTGCTTGGCTTCCTTTTCCCTTAGATATGCAGCCTCTCGGGAGATGCTCTGGGCATGTCCCACAGCCACCTGCAGGGCTGCATTGGGCTGATCTTGACAGGATCCCACAACCTTCAGGGAAGTGCCCTTTCCCCTATGGCCCTCGTGGGAGTGAGGATTCAGGGGAATGGAGCAGGTTCACATTCACCTTATGGTCTTCCAGGAGTGCCCATCTTTATTCCCAGTGACAATCGCTGTCTTAAAATCCGTGTTGTCCAGGGATGAGCAGAGCCACAAGCAGTGTTCATGCAGCAGGATTTCCCCCACCCGCTTCCCTTTTACCCTTCTGCACTTCAGTATGACTTCTGTAAGCAACATATGGCTAGATTTTGTTTGATGCCCATCTGACAGTCTTGTTTTTGTGGTTACTGCATTTATTGATCTATGAGAATTTATTTTCCCCACTTAATTTTTGTCCTGGATTTTTTTTTAGAGTTCTCTTGTTTTCTAACTTCTATGAGAGTGACTGGATATTTTTGTATTGTCTTTTACTCCTTCTAATGGCTTGGAAGTTGTGTTAGGCTGATAATGATTCTCCAAAATACATCCATGTCCTAACCCCCACAAAACGTGTGTGTTGCATTGTATTGATAAGGAAAATATTCAACACAGCCGTCAAGGTCAGTAAACAGCCTTTTTCCTCTGGTTGGCAAAGTCAGCAGAGCACCCCCAGCTTCCTCCTCCCCTCCTTCTCTGGACTTTTCTTTTGCGCTGCACATGTCAAAATGCCACATACCAAATAATATAAATTGCTCCCCTTGCTTGTGCTCAGGGCTCAGACCTTGGGAGATTACTCCCCTCTGAGCCCGCTGGTATAAAATAAAACCTCAACACTCCAAGACCTCTGAGTGCCACTTGGTTCTTCTGTCAGCGATCCAGTCCAGGTTTTTCAGGTTTTTCTGTAACAATATGGCAAAACATGTGATTAAGTAAACCATCTTGAGAGGAAGAGCTTATCCTGGGTTACCTGTGTGGGCTCTAAATGCAATCACATGTATCCTTCTCAGAGAGAAACAAGGGAGTTTTGCTACAGACCTACACAGAGGAGAAAGCCTTGTGAAGACAGTAGCAGAGATTGGAGATGTGGCTGTGACCCCAGGAACGACTCATGGCCACTGGAAGCTGGAAAAGGCAAAAAAGGATTCTCTCCTAATGCCTTAGGAGGGAGCATGGCCCTGCCTTCTTGACACCTTGATTTCTGTCTTCTGGTCTTGAGACCTATAGAAGAACAAGTTTCTGTTCTTGTAAACCAACAAATTTATGGTGACTTGTTATACCAGCCACAGGAAACTAATACAGAAGCCATGCTATTTCTATTACTTTAATAAGTTGCCCTGAAAGTCCTAACCGTGTACCAGGAAATGCAAACTCTATGTAGACATAGCCAACATCTCTGCCCTGTCCTTTGGGGTGTGCTGTATTTTGCTCTTTGGTATATCAGCCCTGTCTTGTTTGCATGCCACAGATTGATCATTATTACTTTTCTTTGAGCTGTCAATGCTTTATTGGATCTACTCACAGACTGACCATCTTCTTTGCTCATCATTGTCCCTTTAATCATTGTTATTGTAATAAAATATATACAATGTAAAATGCCATTTCAACCATTTTAAAGTGTATGATTTTGTGGCATTCAATACATTCACTAATTACATTGTGCAACCATTACCACTATTCATTTCAATCACCCTGAACAGAAACTCTATACCCATTAAGCATAAATATTTCCCCATGCTCCACCTCCAACCTTAGATTAAATGTTAATCTATCTTGTCTCTATAAATTTGTCTATTTTAGATATTCCATGTAATGGAATCATACCATATTTGCCCTTTTATGTCTGGCTTATTTCCACTTAGCATAAAGTTTTTCAGGTTAATCCACATTGCAGCATGTATCAGAACCTCATTCCTTTGTAAAGCTGATAAACATTCCACTGTATGTAGAGACCACATTTTGCTTATCCATTCATCTGTTGGTGGACACCACCTCTTGCCTCTTGTGAATAAGGCTGCCATGAAAGGTAGCTTACAGCTATTTGGGTCCCTGAATTCAATTCTTTTCAATTTCTTCAATTCTTTCCAAAAAACCGAGGAATGGAATTGCTGGGTCATATGGTAATTCTACTTTCCATTTTAATCGCACCATTTTATATTCCCATCCACAAGGTAAGCAAGTTCTAATTTCTCCACATCCTCACCAACAGTTGTCATTTTCCATTTTTGCTTGCTTTTAATTATAGCCAACTTAGTTGGTATGAAGTGGTATCTCCTTGAAGTTTTGATCTGCATTTCCTGAATGATTGTTAATGTTGAGCATCTTCTCATGTGCTCATTGACATATTACTTGAATATTCCAAAAATATTTCTTAAATATAAAAGATTTCTCTTGTTTTCTTCTTAAATATTTTATTCTTTTTGATGCTATTATAAGTAGAGATTTTTTTCTTAATCTCACTTATTACAAGTATACAGAATACAATTAATTTTTGTCTATTTGTGTCTATCCTGCAACCTTGTTGATCTCATGTGTCAGTTTTAACAATTTTTTTGTGGAGTCCTTACGATTTTCTATACACAAGATCATGTCATCTATGAATAGGGATAGTTTTACTTATTTTCCAGTTTGAATGCCCGTATTTCTTATTCTTGCTTAATCACTCTGGCTAGAAGCCCTGTACAGTGTTGAATAGCAGTAATGAAAGTGGGTATCTTATCTGGTTCCTGATCTTAGGAGGAAAGTTTTTGTTTTTCACCATTGACTATCATGTTAGCTTGGGATTTCCATAAATGCCCTTTATCATGTTGGTGAAATTCCCTTCTATTCATAGTCTTCTGAGTGTTTCTATCTTTAAAGGGTGTTAGATTTCATCAAAGGCCTTTTCTATGTTAATGGAGACAACCCTGTCAGGTTTTTCCCTTTGTTCTACTAAATACGGTGTATTGCACCCTTCAATTTTTATTATATTGAACCACCATTGCATTCCTGGCATAAATCTCACTTGTCATGGTATATAATATTTTTTTCAAGTTTGGTTGGCTAATATTTTATTGAGGATTTTTGCATCTATATTCATAAATGATAATGGTCTGTAACTTACTTTCTAATTATGTCTTTATCTGGCTTTGTATCAGAGTAATGCTAGCCTCATAGAAAGAGTTAGTAGGTGTTCTCTTCTATTTTTGGATGAGTTTAGAAGAACTGGTGTTTATTAATCTCTAAATATTTGGTGGAATTCATTAGCAAAGCCATCTGTCCCTGGACTTCTTCTTGGGCAGTTTTGGATAATAGATTTAATCTCTTTACCTGTTATAGACCTGACAGAGATTTTCAATTTCCTCTTGAGTCAGTTTAGGTAGTTTTCCTTTTTCTAGGAACATGTCCATTTCACCTAGGTTATTTAATTTGTTGGTGTACCATTGTTCATAGTTTTCTCTTGAAATCTTTTTTATTTCTGGTGGGTAGTTATGTTTCCACTTCTATTTGTGATTGTTGTTATTTGTATATTTTCTCTCTTTTCTTCTTTGTCTAACTGAAGCTTCATCAATTTTGTTTATCTTTTCAAGGAACCAGCTTTTTCAACATTGTTTCTTGCTTCTCACCCCTTCCTCCTGGATTCAATTTCCTTCTTCCTGAGTTACATTCTTTAGAACCTATTTTTCAACAGGAGTTAGCTAGGGTTAAAGTTACTTAGTTTTTATTTGATGGTGTTTTTATTTTACCTTCTCTCTCAAATAATATTTTAGCTGTTTAGCTGATATATGTATTTTTTCTATCAGCATTTTGACACTATTGTTACATCATCTTTTGACTTCATTTATTATTGTTATGTTTGCAAACAGTCTAAATATCTTTCCTCTATAGATATTCTGTATTTCTTTCTGGTTCCTTATTCTTTAATTTGTTTCTAATCCCTCCCCTTCACCTGTTACATCCATCCTCCACCCCTCCTTTCCTGTGGTAACCTTTGGTCTGTTCTCTGGATGTTTGTGAGTTTCTGGTTGCCTTTTAATCTGTCTTCCTTAATTTTTATTTTCAATAAAATTAGACCAGATGTCAACTTGTTTTTATATACTCTGTTTAGGTCTGAATCTGAGGGATACCTTAGTCTGTAAAATTCTCAGCTAGTATATCTGTGAATATTATCCCTCCTTTTTGTTTTGTGGAACTTCTCTCCTATTTTCTGTTTTTTTTTTCAATGGCCTCTGTGCTATATCTTGAGTAATTTATTCAATATATATTATATATTCACTGTCAATAATTCTGCTGTGTCTAATCTTGGTGTTCTACTCTTCCATTGTCTTTATTTCAATGTCTGTATTTTTTTATTTGTAAAAGACATACTTATTCTTTTTAATATGTCTGCTTATTTTCCATGATATCTTGTTCTAGTGTGCTTTTAAATATTCATTTTAGAGTTTCCATCCAGTAGTTCTAGTGGCTAAAATCCTTGGGGCTTGAATCCTGCCACTGTGGTGTCTCTGCACCCTCTGTTCAGTTGGTTTGTCTCCTGGTCTGTAATTTGGGATTTTGAGTTTAAGCTTTGTGGGACTTGGGCTGTGGGAGTTCTGCTGGGTGTAGGGAAGGCACATCTGCCAGAGTGGTTGTGTGCTTGCTTCTACCAACAGCCTGAGGCTCTTGATGTCCTAGAACCACCACTCTTTATGGTAGTTTCTCGGCTGGGACTTCCAGAATCATGTATGTGGCATATAATTGACTCTCATACTCTCAGAATGGTAGTAATGTAAAAACTCAAGCAGAAACCTGTCTGCCAATGAGACAGCTTTGTTTTGCTTGCTAGACTTTTTTTTACTGATGTTGTAAGCCTTTTGAGAGTCCTGACTTGAGTGTGTTCGGGGAGGAGGGGGTCTCAATTCCCACTTTCATGGGCCCAAACTCTTGATTCCTTTCCTGTGAAGACCTTTAAAATGGGAAACAGGCCAAGACACTACATTCACCAAGGGCCAGTTCACTGAAAATCAATTTGTGGAAAGTCAATTTTTCAAAAAATCAATTTGCTGGAGACAGAATGTGCCAGATGACCAATTTGCCAAATTTACCAAATTAAGAAACATTTGTTTCTTTGATGATAATAACTATTATCTATTGGGTGATACGATTTAAACAGTTTCTAGAGATTTTTGTGAAGTTTTAGCTGGCTGACCACTGTTTTGTTTCAGGGCAGCCCTCTAAGGAAGGTTCAGGTAGCTGGATGATTGACATGGTGCAGTTTGTCTTTTGTGAGTACATTCAAGCTCTGGTCCTGGGCTTAGCAGCTGCCCTGGCCTCCCTCTAGCCCATGCAGTGTCAGGTCAGCGCATGGCTTATGCTCTGATTTCTTGCTCTTCATTTCTTGCCCCTGAAAATGTCCCTCATTTTCTTGAAAGCTCAGCCATGCATTTAAGTGTTTGCTATATTTTGCCCAGTTTTTCTAAGGGGTGTGTGTGTAGTGGATTTCCAGGATCTCTAGGATGCAGCAATCCTGAAATAGAGCCCTCGTGCCCTTTTTGTAGACAAGGATGCAGCAGGAAACCCACCTGAAGACTGTCTTGCAGTCCTTGGGGGTGGAGTTGAGATCTGAACCTGGGTCCGCCTCATGCTGTCCCCTGAGCTAATGGCAAAGGGTCTTGTTTGAACTCTTGAGTCCTCCTCACGGTTTGTGATGTGTCTCTGAGGGGGAGGGGATGTGAGCCCCCTGGGGTCCCAGGGCTCTCCAAGTGTCTGGTTCTACACATTGCCAGGACCCTGGCACTTACGACAGGCACTTCCAGTGAGTCCCACAGCAGTGTCACACCACTCTACTGGTGCCATTCGTAGACAAGGTAACCCAAGCTCAAAGGGGCAAAATGGCTCCCATCTTCTCCCAGTCAGCAAATGGCAGAGCTGGCTCGCTCATCTGTTCCCCTGACTCCTGGTCTGGTGGCCTCCAGAGCGGTGCGTATTCACATGTCTCATTCTCTGGTACAGCCGGCCTGGGAGGCAAATAGCAGTGAGTGCCCAGGCCCAGGGAGCAACAGCCAAGGCTCAGCTCACACCCTGACTGGGGCCCTCTCCTTCCCAGTGGGCAGAGGCGGTGGGGGCACTTCCTGAGGAAAGTGGGTGCTGGGAACCTCTGCGGGAAATCAGAAGCCAGGTCAGGAAGACTGCCCCCAGGCCTGATGCCGCCATGGGTGTCTGTGCAAAGTGGCATAATGCTGGGCTCTCTGGGCCTCAGTCCATGGAAAACAGGGTAAAATGCTATATAAAATGAGATCATGGTGCATGCCCTATACCCTCTCCAAGTTCAGGCTTTGTTGGGCCCAGCGTGTCCAGGTGCTGGCAAGGTGCTAGCGCACGGACGGTGAGCATCAGGAAGAGGGAAGAGGGAGCACATGCAGCGTGGAACCTCCTAGAATTTTGGGCGGTCAGGGCCTCAAGGGGCCATGGGGTCAGGAGTGGCTCTGACCTGCCGGGCCGCTCAAGCGGCTCAGTGTCGCCTCTGTGGAGTACTGTGTCCAGAGAGATCCTGAGGACTCATCTGCGCTCAGTGGGAGGGGCCGTGAGTGACGATCAGCGCCCTCCATAGGAACGGCAGGGATCGCTGGTGTAAGCTGCGGCTTGTTTCCCACCTCATCTCTGCAGATGGGAAGTGCAACAAGGACAGAACCTGTGGGCTCCACTGGGGGGCCCAGACTTCCCGACCCCAGCCTGGTGTGCTGTGGAACCACCCAGGTCCATTCTTGTGCCTCTTCGTCCAAGCAGCAGCAGATTCTGCTGCACCGGCTCCACCCTGGGAGTGCGGGTTAATGTGCTGTTATATATTGCATGAGGCAGCCTGCTGGTGGAGCACCCGCCAATCTTGCTTACAGGCACCCCCGCCTCCGAATTCAAAGCCCAAAGGGTGCCATTAGCTCAGCTGGGCAGGTCAACCACACCTCAGGAAGGCCTGGCTGGGCCATGGCTGAGCTGCTGCCCTGAGCGTTCATGCCCAGAGGAACAAGCTCCCCAGGCCGCAGCTCTTGGGCATGGTCTTGTCTAAGCCGTGCCAGCCGCACAGTACAGGAGGTACAGCACGGCCATGCCTGCCAGCGGACCAGGGTGGGCAAATGTGGGGGCTGGCGCTGGGGCCCCACCACACGGGAGTGGTGGCCACAGCCCACCATGACCTGCTCTGACCGGCTTCACCTCACCCACCCCTGCCTGGGACTGCATCCACTCTGTGCCACCCCTCCTGCCTTCAGCTTGGCTGCCTCGATTGGCCGTTCTTGTAGCCACTAAACCTCACTCCGCCTTTTGAGAGCTCACATGACACTAGTCACAGACTGTCCTCACGAGTGGCTGGCATGCCCAGCTGAACTTAGCTGCTGTGGGTGGGCAGCTCTCACGGGGGTATTGGCCTGCAGCTTCATCCCATCCAGAACTATTGATGTGGGCTTCTGTGGCCTGTGTCATGCTCCTGGACCAACATTTCCCACAGTTGAAACTGCCTTCTTCCTGGACCTGTTTGGATAAAGAAGCAAGCTGGGGGCTTGCTCCTGGGTGGTGACATGGGGGTCCCTAGCCATCTCCTACCTCTCAGGCCTGTCCTCTGGTCATCTCTCTGGAGCAGTCCCCAGGATCGATGGGCACAGATGTATACATCCCACACAGGCTTCAGAGGGATCTGTAGGGCTGTAGAGTGGACCTTCCACCAGCAGACATTTCCTCATGAACTGGGGCTGGGCTGCTAGCTACGGGGGCGATGGATTTGGGCCTGGCACAGGGTGTGGCCAACGAACAGGGCCACGTGCTTCTTCAGCGACCTGCATCGAACCCCATGGCGAGCCCCACTGGGCCTATCCCTGCCTGGAGGTGACAAGGAGTCCTGACAACGTTCTCTTGCCCATCCTGGGATGTTCATGTTCTGCTGAGCCTGCGGTTTGGGGGTTTGGCTCTCAAGCTGGCATCTCTGAACTAGGGTGTCAGAGGAAGGGATATGGCCCCCGAATATTGTGGGGCTCACTCTGCAGCCCAGAGCAGGCATGGTGGAGCAGGGAGTGCAGCAAGGGGGTCCATAGCTCTGGGGCCTGCTGTGTGTGGCCAAGAAGTGCTTCTCCACATGACTGGCTGGAGCCCATGGTCTCCACCCCCCAGCGAAGCCGCAGACAGCAGCTGCCTCACCGCCATGCACAGGCCACCTGGCCCCTGCCTGCCCTTCAGCCTGGGCCTCCAGCGGGCTGGTACAGGGGCCCAGAAGACTGGAACCAGGAGGCTCAGGGACCAACCACTGCCCTGCCCCAGCCCACTTCTGGAGCTGAAAGGGGGCACATGGGAGAGCCACACAGGCTTCTACAAGGTCCTGTCTTTGGAAGTGGCTTGGGGCTCTATGAAAATGGGGCGTCAGCCTCAGCTCAGCAATGAGAGGGGAGATGCAGCTGGTCATCATCCCCCCTCCCGGCCCCCCACTCCCAGCCTGGACCCTGGCTGGTGGCAGGGAGTCCCCAGGATGCTGCTGTACTGGGACACTCAGGCATTGTCAGGAGACTGGTGCTGGGGAGGGTGTGACAAGGAAAATATTCAACACAGCCATCAAGGTCAGCAAAACCGCTTTTTTCCTCCAGTTGGCAAAGCCCTCCCAGCTCCCTCCTCCCCTCCTCCAGGCTCCTCTTTCACCCTGCGCATGCTGGAATGCCACATATCAAAATAATAAAAATTGTTCCCCTTGCTTGTGCTCAGGGCTCAGACCTTAGGAGATTACTCCCCTCTGAGCCCGCTGGTGTGAAATAAAACCTCAACACTCCAAGACCTCCGAGTGCCGCTTGGTTCTTCCGTCCGTGATCCAGTCCAGGTTTTCCAGTATTTTCCATAACAGGCGCTGCTCAAGGCTGCACAACCAGGTGAGCTGGGCCAGGCTGGGGACCCCTGAGTCACAGGCCAGCGTCCCTCTGTTGCGGGGCCTGGATTCCACTCACTGGTCAGACTTGTCATCCGCCTTGGCTGCATGTGCCCTTGGGCGCGCCACGGCTCTCCAGCTTCACGGGCCTGGAGCCAGTTGTGTGCCAGGCACGGCTGGTGCTGTGAGGGTGGGCTGACCACCCGAGCCCTACACTGGCCACTGGGAGACCTGGCTATACCCTAGGTGCTGCCATCAGCATCCTCAGGTACCTCACTGTCCTCAGCGTCCCGGTATAGCTCAGTGGGAACAAGGGCAGTGTTCTGCTGGAGGTGCTGGTGGGGGAGTCAAGGGAAGCGATAGCTGACGGGGCAGTGCTGCCCAGAGGCCCTCCTTCTGCTGGGCCCTTGGGTGCCCTGGCCCCAGAGAAGCACTGTGGCCCTTCTTTGGCATGGGCCCAGCGGCCCCTCAGACAGCCTCCCCTGCTGCCACTCTGCCGCTTGGCACCAGCGCACGGGTGCCCTTCACCAGGTGCAAGGCAGCTCCAGGGAGTGCTTCACTTCACCTCCTCCCCAGTGTCCCCTGCCAGTGGGGACCTGCTTGCCCTAGTGACAGGGAACTCATTCCCTCCCCTGGTAACTCCCCTCAGCAGCACCCTTCCTCCTGTCCTGCCCCCCGAGCCTGCCCAGGGATCCGACCCCCACACCCTGCAGGGGCTGAGCTGCAGAAAAGTCAGCGGCCACCAAGACTGCTGTACACCAGGATGCCTTGCCAGAGGCTGCCGCCCGTGGCGCACCCCTTGCTGCCCCCATGGGTGGATGAGTGAAGGAGGCTGGGTGCAGGCCTTAGGTCCCAGACAGGATTCAGGCCCTGGCCTGGCTCTCATGAGGGACACTGGGACATGGCCAACATTTGAGGTATGGGAAAGTACATACGTAGAGCGCAGGTGTCAACCCTACTCTGTCACCCAGGTCCCCTCCACAGAGAAGGGCTCTGAGACACCAGGGGCCCAAGCAGTCCTGCCTGCAGCTGTGTTCTGGGCACCCAGGCAGGGGGAGGTCCACCACAGTCCATGGCACCAGCACCCCCAGGTCCTGTGACGGACCTGGCACGGACTTGCGCTTTTCTGCTCCCTCCCTTCCACTCTGGGTCCAGATCTGAGGTTCCCACCTCTCTCAGTCTGCCTTTCCTCCAGCCCCTGTGCTAACAGGGAGAGCTTCCATTAGGCTGATGACAGGAACTGCCACCCGGGAGACACCCTTTGATCTCAGGGCGGCAGGAAGCAGAGGGGTCAGGATGGAGGTCACCCTCCAGACAGCCCAGCCGACAGCTGGTGTTGACCAGCTCTTTTGAGTGTCATGGACCTGGGGTTGGGACACAGGGCTATGGGGGTGCAGGCCCCTGACCTGGGTATGGCTCTCTGCAGAGGAAGGGTACTGCGGTGGGGCAGTCTCCCGGGCTCCCCAGAGGGGTCTCAGGGGCCCCGGTGTCCACTGACCAGTCATAAGTGCTGGTGGCTCCGGGAGCCTGGGGCCGTCCATTTCCCAGAATCCCTCTTGGAATTCTCCCTGCCCTCACAGGTACCGCCTCTCAAAGACAGCCTGAAGGGAATGAGCTTCACGAGCGCTCCTTAAAGCCCACCTCTGAGGGCCCCCAAGTCAGGAGCATTAACCTCTGTGCTCCTCCTACCAGCCGGACCCTTCAGCAGCCCCAACCCAGCTGCTTTCTTGAGAAATCTGAGGGCCTGACCCCACCCTGCCCCTCTGCTGAGATCTGGATATCCTCTGATGCAGCCTGCATTTGAGGAAGGCCCGGAAGACAGCCTGGTAAAGCCGGAGGACCTGGGCTCTGAGCTGGCAGGGCACTCCTGGGCATGGAACCACCTATTCCCCTGCTGTAGCCCCAAATAGAGCCTGGCATCCTGTTTGGCTACCCCTGCTTTGCCCTAATGGGTGCAGGTCACCAAGGCCTAAGTGCCCAGCTCATGGCCCAGTGAAGTACCCCCTTCCAAGACAGGCACAGTTCCCATGTACAAATGGCCCCTGCAGGCTCTCTCACCAAGGCTTACGACTTTGGGAACTGCACCCTGTGGAGGCTGTCTGAGCTGGAGACAGCGCCTCACCCAGCCAGGCTGGGGCTGGAGGTGGGGAGGCAGCAACCCTCTGCTCTTGGGTGGTCCACACAAGGCGGAGTCCTGGTCACCCCTCACATCTGACCTTGCCTCTCCCTGCCAGGAGTGGAAGTGGGTGGGGAAGGGACACTGAAATGCAGTCCCCACTAGGTCCTCTGGTTTCCCCTGAGTCTTACTGAGCAGAGTGTGGGCCTGCAGGGGTTGGCGGGGCACCATGTGAACTTGCCGGAGGGGAGCCCTGCCCATGCGGGGTCCCGGGAGGCCACAGTGAGGCTCGGAGGAGTCTCCCACAGGCCCCTGGCTGCCAGGAGCAGTGAGGCCCAGCCTCAGCAATGGTCCCAGGAGACACCTCCTCTGAGCCGCTGGGACACAGGCGCCAAAGCAGGCTGGGCCACTGCCCCTTCCTGCTCCCAGGCATCCCAGTGCCCAGGGTCTTCCTAGGACTTGGCCATGGACATCACCAATCCTGGTCCAGGAAACACTGGACACAGGCAATCACAGGGATGGGTGAGACAAACAGAATGTCAGGAAGAAGGCAGAGAAAAATCAGAAAGATTGAGAGAAGAAAATCAGACCAGCAGAAAACAGGAAGATGAGAAGGCCATGACAGGAGAGAGAGACAGGAGAGTGGGAGGGAGGCCTGAGGAGCAAGCCCGAGAGTCGGGGTGGTGTGGCCATCTCCCAGGGCAGAGGGGCTCACGGCACCTTTGGGTCCTGAGCATTCCTGAGGGCCTGCGGCCTGGGGCTCTCACAGCCCCTGCGCTGCACTGTGAGGAGGGCTAGGACTGGGCAGATAAGGGCCCCCAGCTGTGGGCAGTGAGGGCAGAGCACTGTTCTGGAAGGTGGGATTGGCCCTCCCCACAGGTGGCCCCTGCCAATCCCATCAGACAAGGCTGCCCCCGCCCCCCGCCCCGCCACGAGCCTGCAGTCACAGGTGCGCGGTGTGCTGGCCCACGAGGTCACAGGCGGGCAGGAAGGAGTCCAGGTTGAAGTTGTCCCACGGGAGCAAGTCCAGTGGGTGCTCTGCCTAGCCCTGCTGCACTCCCTGGCCTCTTTGGACGCCTGGAAGCAGCCTCTGTAGGGACACATCTGGCCCTAGAGCCCACAAAATCATGGGCACCTGGCCCAGTTCGCTCTGATGCAGGCATCGCCAGCTCCTGGCTCCTATCTCCGAGGAGTTGCCCAGGCCATTGGCTTGAACTCCAGCGCGCAGCCCTCTGTGTGACTCTGGGCACTGGCACACACAGGCCTTTGTTTCATCTCCGCAAGGTGGAGATGGGAATGCCTGGGGTGGTTGAGGGTGAATGAGACGCTGCACACGAGAGCCCCCGCTGCCTTGTGGAGGGGTCTCCCGGGCAGGCTGGGCCTTGGGGCGCAGGCCCACACGAGCCTGAGCGCTCCTGAGTTGGTACCCTGGACTCCAGGAAAAGGGGGGCTCAGCAAAACGGGGCAACTAGCCCTTGCTGAGTGGCAGCGGAAACCGTCCCAGGAGGTGAGCACCAGGCCATAAACACAAAAAGGAGAGTCCAGCAAGACAAAGTAATGTTGCTTCAGCGGGAGAGAGGGCAGCTGGGATTCACAGGCGGGCTTGCCGATCAATATTTGTGTGCTGATTTGCTGAAGAGGCTTTTATGAAGTTTAAGCAGAGTTCATTGTTAAATACTCTTATGTATAAAGGATGTGGGCGGCCATATTAATTCCTTTTCTTTTACAGATCAATAATTACATTGCTGATTTGCTTAAAAGGCTCAGGTCGAGGCAGGAGTGGGGAAGTGGGCCTCAGTGCTCCAGAGGGGGTGGCGGAAGGTCCAGGAAGACCATGCTGTGGTTGACGAGGATCACCAGTGTCTGGGGAGGCTAGGGGACAGAGGGCCACGTGGCAAGTCACTTGGCCTCTGAGGAGCCAATCCAGGGCCACCCCAATCCCTGAACCCCCCTCTGCCTCCTCTGTCCTTCTTGAAGCCCTCGTCTCAGAGCTGAGCCGACAGTGAGGCCCTGGCTTCCTCTGGCAGGGTCTCTTCACGCCACTCGCAGGCACTCTGTCCCGGCCTCCTCTGCCCTCTCAAAAGCACATCCCGCAAGCCCAGCTCAGAAGAGCTGGGAAAGGACGTCCTGCCAGGAGGGAAGGGAGGGAGAGGACAGGCCCAGCCGACTGAGGCTGACGGTGGCAGATGCATACACTGTTCTCAAGACAACCAGTGAGATGACCAGGAATTGTGCCCCAAACAAGAGTCATACTCAGGCCGAAGAGCAAGCCCCCCTGCAGGGAAAGAAGGCAGGGTGGGGCGGCCAAGGGCTTTTCTCAGCCTCGACCGTCAGCCTTCATGTTTGCTCTCTGATGTCGTGAAGCCAACGCAGTGTGGCTACTGTCTGTGCCAGCTCCTCACTGCTCATAGTCTTGGCCTTGTCTAGCAAGGTGCTCTCATGCCCAGGAGCTTGGGTGGTCTACCCAACAGCGCTGTGGGGTAGGGTCCTGGCCCTGGAATGGGGTCCTGAGTTGGGCCTGTCTGGACAGCCTGGGGGTTCAGCTGGAAGACCCTGGTCAGCTAATTTTATTTATGCTCAGAAGGAAGGAATGGAGGGAGGAAGAAAAGAAGGAAGGGAGGGAAGGACAGAGGAGGAAGCCAGCAGGCTGGCGGTGAGGTAAGAGGCACAAATTAACTTTTCTTGTCTGGATGGACAAGAGATTTCCTTGTCTGGGCTGGGACTTGCGTCATCTGCTGCTGGCTGTGTAAGGGAAGCCATGCCTGAACTCAGTAGTGAAGAGTACCTATACTTGATTAATAATGTCTGCCATGGGCACAGCATGGGATGTGGTGGCACATCTGCTGTATATTTTCAGCTTCACATGAACCACAGAATCTGTTTGGCACCAAGAGTACCATATGGCTTGAGGCCTGGTTTGCAGAATCTCCTGCATAATGTTGGATCCTGACTGAGGGGGCTCCCAGGGTCTTCTGCCTGACCCTGTACATGTACACAGGTGCACAGATGCTGTTGGGAGGCCATTATGAATTCTATTTCATCTAATAGCCTGGAAATGGAAAGGTATATTACAGATCATTAAGTGGGTAAAGGAATTTGACAACCTTTGATCTGAGTCAGGAAAATCGATGGCCTGAATTAATTCACTGGCTTGTGGAGAAAGAAAAGTCATCCCTCAATAGTGACAGGCAGGGACCTCATCCCCTGGGGGCTGGCCCCAGGAGGGCATGCAGCAGCTCTCCTGGGAGCCAGGGCTTGGATGCCCGGGGCAGGCAGGTGGCCTGAGGGCTGCAGCCTCTGGGCTGCCCGCCCCCCACTGCGCCAGTCCAAGGCACAAGCATGTCCCTCACTGTAGCATGCCAGGACAGGTTGCCAGCTCCCAGGGACTGTCTACTGAGGCAAGAGATAGCCAGGGACCATACCTGCAGTAGGCACCCCTGTGTGACTGGTCTGTGCGTGGTGCTCAGGGATCACAGTCTGCCAGGGTCTCTAGGCCTGACCAGGGGGGAGGCCAGGAACAGGGGCCCAGGGAAGAAGTGTCATTGCGGGATCACAGACCCAACATCCAGTCATAGACATCTCCCCTTAGATGTCCAGTGGGCACCCAATCCCCTTCCCCAACATGCCCCCTGCAGCCCCCCACCTCAACTGAGGGCAGCTCCATCCTTCCAGCTTCTTAAGTTTCAAGTCCTGGTCTCTCCCTGGGCACCTCCTCATCTTGTCCCTCATATCCCATCTTCCAGCAGGTTCTGTGGCCCATGTATTCCAAACACACCTAGAATCTGACCTCTGCTCACCTCCCTGCCCAGCCTGCCCGAGTCCCTCTTGTTCTTTCTCAGATCCCGCACCGGCCTCTACCTGCTCCTCCACACCCACCGGCCCTACAGTCCATTCTCTCCCAGGAGCCAGTGTTGGAGCCCTGCAGTGGCTTCCCCTCCTTCCCAGGGCAACTTCTTTGGCCTCACTCTGCTCCCCCTTGAGCTCCCTCTGCTCCTCTGGCCCCTCGCTCATCTCTATCCCATCAGGCCACTGCCAGCCAGGGCCTTGGCTCTGGTGCCCCCTCTGCCTGGCACCTCACTGACGTCTGTCCTTGGTGAATTCTGCAGCCCTTCAAGCGGGATACCTGTGTGTTTTGTCAATGCTCTGTCCCAGTGCCCAGAACCAGACCTGACACGTGGTGGGCCCTCAATCGATACCTGTCAAGTGAATGAAGAAGCCTGGGCAGGCTGAGCAGGCCCAGGGGCAAGCATGAGCCCACAGGCTACCAGGGGCCATGCCCTCAGCACCTACACCCCACTCTCTCCTGCCCTGGAAAATCCCCCAGTGCAGATGCGAAGCAGCCACAGAAGCAGGAACTTCTGGGGAGAGCGGCGAATATAGGGCATGGGCCCAGGGGAAGATACGCCCTGGCAGAGTCCTTCCCAAAGGTTGAGGGGTGTTAGGTGACCAGGACAAGGGGAGGCCTCCATTCTGACAGCACAGCTGGTACCCAGGCTGGAAGGCATGAGGTGTCCAGGCCTGATAGGCCACTGCATGGGTGCAGTGTGGCCAACCAAGGCAGCGTGCCAGCAGAGGGCAGGTGGGGGCTAGTCCCAGGGGTGCCAGTCCAGCAACAGGGAGCCCCAGTAGCTCTTGAAAGTCAATGGAGAATTTTAATGGGGGTGGGTGTGACATCATTACTGCATTTAGTGAGTTAAGCTGGTGGGGGGTGCAGGAGAGATTGGAGGGGAGATGAAACGCAGGGAGAACAGTGAGCAGGCAGGCAGGAAGTGGGAAACCAAGCCAGCAGGAGGCGAGCAGGAGGGGCAGAGTAGGTGAGCAATTTCTTGCAGAGTTCCCAGCTTCCGCACTCAGACTTAGGCATGTTCCTTTATCTTTCCTGTCCTCAACCTCCTCGCCTGTAAAATGGGTTGACAATGAGCAGACTGAGGTTAGATGAGGTAGGTGCCCAGAGCACATGCTCCCTGCAGGCGGACCCCTGTGCCCCAGGCTTCCCTGGTCCCCAGAAGGAGGGAAGACCGCGTGGCATCTCTGAGCCACCACCTCCCCTCGATGCTCATGCTCTCTGCCTGCTGATAGCTCAGTGGGGGCAGAGCCGTGATGCCTGATGAGACCGTCGTCGGAGAACACCCTGTGCTCACCTGAGACTAGCCCTCTGTGTGCAAGGCCTCCGGATCCATTAGCGTCGAGTGCACCGTCGTATTGCTGGCGTGATTGTGCCCCAAATAGGATCACTTCCTACAATTATCGTCTGAAGAGACAGGCCCCGGGACATGCGTGAGAGGTGCCGGGCGCCCAGAGCCAAATCAAATCAGGGACCTGGCTCTTCAGAGATGGGCCTGGCACGGGGTCCACTGAGGCAGAAGAGAGATCAGAGGACAAGCGAGGGCCGGTAGAGGGCTGTGCAGAGGAGTGAGGAAGGTGGGTTGGCCTGCTTGCAGAGGCAGGTACTGGTGGGTCAAGCACAGAGGCAAGGGACCCGGCACGTCCTGGGAAGGTTCTGATGCTGCATGAGGGGTGGGGCAGAGCCTGGTTGGCTGGGGGGCAGCTGAGGTGATAGAGTGGGGGAGTCCAGGTGAGGGAGAAGCCCGCAGAGGGTGTGCTCTTGGGGTGGGCAGCAGGGCAAACTTGGATTGGATGTAGGAGTGAGGAACAGTGGGGGGCTCACAGGAATGTTATCCTGACTAGCAGGGATGGGTCAGTTCAGGCAGGGGAGAGATCTGGGATGTATCCTGGCCCAGTTCTGGCCCCCGGGTACCAGATGCTGTAGGCGTCAAGGGGACGCACATGTGTGGCTGGCATACGAGTCTGGAGTTGAGGAGAGGTGGGGCTGAGGAGACCAGGGCCCAGGGGAGGTGGGGCCCAGGGTGTCCCCGGAAGGAGAGGAGGGGCCCGGGGAGAAGCAGAGCTGGGGATGGGTGATGGGGCCCAGGGGTGGGCAGGGCCCAGGGAGAGGCGGGGCTGAGGGTGGGTGGGATGGTGGAGAGACGGGCCCAGCTGGTGTGTCTGAATCACCAGCTGGAGGGGACAATGGACTTGGAGGAGCTGAAAGAGCCCACAGGAGACGGACGGGGATCTGTTAAGGGTGCCCTGCTTCTGTGAATGAGGTTGAGGAGGGAGAACTCTTCTGAGGAGCAGGTGCAGAAGAACTTGTCTCTGGGCAGAGGGCCTAGCTGCAGCAAGCTCTGAGCCACCAGCACAGGCAGGCCTCTGCACAGCCACACACAGCTCGCCCCTCCGCACACACCGCCCTTGCCTCCTTTGCCTTGAGTTTGGACCCCAGGGGTTTCCAGGACAGAAGTTGCTCTGCCCCCTCTGACTTCCACCAGGTCAGGAGGGCACCCTGCGTCCACATGTCAGACCAAAACATGCCGGATCATCTCATTCGTCTCTGTACCCCCACAGCTCTCAGCAGATAGTAGGCACTCTGAATGCTTGTTCCAGTAAATTGAATAAACCAGGGCATTTTCTTATCTCATTCCTGTTCAGAAGTGAGCTTGTCTCCACTTGCATCTGGACCCATCATTCAGAGCACTTACTCTGCAGAGCAGAGTCACAAATATGCCAGATTAGGATCCGGTCAGTATCTGTTTTATTGTCCTTCCTCACCAGCACAGCGGTGCGTGATCGATTGCCCTCCTGGCTGCTGCTAAGAAGTGCTCTCAGCTCGGTCAGAGGAGCCCTCGGGCGCCAGAGCTTGAGGACCCAGGTCCCCTCGCCTCCCCAGCTCCAGAAGCTCTGCCCTCTGTCATTCCGCCCCCACTCTGTGATGACCCTTGGAAGGGAGTGGAGGTGAATGTTTAACACTTGGGGTGGACAACACACGGCAGTCCCTGGCATCTGATCTGGGGGCTGGTCTGGGAATGAGGTGGCCCTGGTTAAGGTGGAGGCCCCTGGGGTGGCTGATGCCCCTCAGCTGCCCCTTCTTGGCTTCCTGAGTGAGAGCTTGTTCTCGCCTGTCACCCGTCACAGCTGGGCCCCCCTCCTGAGCTCACCATCCCGAAACAACCCAGCTCCAGGCCACCGGCGGTCCTCGCTGTGCACGGGGTCACTACCTTGCCTTTCTCAGGGCTGCCCTGTGCAGAGTGTCACCTGGCCTGGGCCTGTCAGAGGAGAGCCCTCTGCCCTGGCACGGTGGGCAGAAGCATGGCGGCGTGGGAACCCAGGGTGGCTGGACTATTAGAGTGATGCCCCACTTCCCATTCCCCCGAGGACCAGCCCTTGGGCTCGGAGCCACAGGAGCCAGGGGGTGCACCCAAGCACCTGTGTGTGAGAAGACACGGCTGCTCTGTTTCACATTCTCAGCTTCACTCCCTGCCCTCCTGGCTCCTGGTTGGACAGAGTGCATGCCCCTGTGCTGGTGCTCAAGCCCAGACTCCCTGCCCTGGGACCCTCAGGGCAGGCTCAGGCTCTGACTGGTAGAGGGGCCCCTGTCGCCTCCTCCCCCATTGCATGCACCAGCATATATACAGAACACCCTGGACTAGACGTGGGGTCTTGGCCAATCCTCAGTGACTATGAGAAAGGTATGTTTATTCCCATTTCATAGATGAAGAATTAAGACTCAGAACCTCCTGGTCACTTTCCACGAGGCCTCTCCTCATCCAGGAGGACCTGCACCCATGTTAGCCACTGAGTGAACGCCTGCCCTTGGAGCCGCCCAGAGCAAGTCCGGCCTCCTGTTCTGTCCAGCCCTACAAGATTCTGAAGAACTGCAGTATGTCAGCTCCCCAGGTCTGCTCTCTCCAGGCCAGCCCCCCAGCTCCCTCGGTGTCCTGGCTGCTTCTCAGTACCCGCATCCCTTCACCTGGCCATGGCCATCCCTGTTTGGGGACAGGGTGTGGGGGAAGCACAATTCGCAGTTCACAGCGCCTGTAGCCAAAGCTGCCATTGCCCCGCTTGGAGCTTCGGGGAGGGAAGCTCCGCCAGCCTGCTCCAGTCTGGTCTCAGCCTCTGCTCTGGCATGACTGCCCAGCCCAGGCAGCACTGGCCGGTGGCAGCGGTGGCCAGCGCACTGAGAGACTCTGGGGAGTCACCCAGCCAGGGCCGTGGATTCTTCAAGCCAAAGAGGGTGACAGCTAAGACGCAAGATGGAATCTGAGCAGAAAGACCCCCCCTGTAGCCCACTGAGAAGCCTCTGGGCCCTGTCCCTCTGCGGAAGCCCCTCTTCCAACTCCCAGTCCCCACCACCCGCTGCTTCTCACACCAGAACAATCATGGCCATTAGTTGTCATAGTAACCAAGACAGGGAAAAGTCATTTTTTAGAAGGGGCCTTGTGCAAATTATAGCTTTACACCAATTTATTGCCAATCTTTTTAATTAAAACATTTTGCTTTCAACTGGACTAATGGCAGAGATCAGTAAACAGGGGAGATTGAATTAATGATATTGAAGCTCCCACATCTCTTAAATGGCTTAATTACTGGTGGGGCCACAGTAAGGGCAGAGAGGGGCTGCTAGCAAGCAGGTGGGCTCACCCGCCCAGGCCAGCCCCTGGGAAGATGACCACATGAAGCCCAGAGCGCTGAAAGAAGATAACTGTAAAACAATGTTTAGAACTCTTGAAGGACGATAAAACTGCAGAGTTATGGCTACAGCTCGGCTTCCAGGAACTGTGACGTCACATTGCTGGCTGCTCGATTTTTGTTTAATTAAATTGTCTGGCGACACCTGGAGGCAGAACCATGTGTCTGTGTGTCCATGGTGTGTGATAAGGGGACTGACTGATAAGGGGACTGCAGACCCGCCCCTCTGCCCCTGTCAACATCCTTCTAACAAAAGCCCCAGGGAGCACGTCCCCTCCCAGCAGGCCTTCAGGGTGGATAACTCAGCAGGAAAGGCCCTCAGATGAGCCTCCAAATCTAGTGAAGGGAAAACAAAGGCCCCAGAGAGAAGGGTGTCATCCAGCCAGCCAGGGCCACACCAAGGGACTAGGACGCAGCCTGCTCACCAAGGCCCCGCGGGAGTAACAGCTCATGCTAATCACCGTCATCTCCTTCATCTTCTCCAAGGCTTACAATGCCCAGTAGGAACCTTTAGCTATTTTTAAACCAAAATTTCCTATTAAGACTGCTTCAAGGGTGTATGTTTATGAATATACATGTCATCTGTGTGAGGGTATGTTGTGTACATATGAGTATGTGTAAGTGTGTAAGAGAATATGTGTGAATGTGAAGATGTATGCATGTAGCAAGAACATAAGCAGATACTTCTAAGCTGTCTGTTCCTAAGGGTTGGAGACCAGTTAGGGTCCCTATAAAAAAGCAGAATTCATGAATGAATGAAATGGACATCACAGATGCACCTAAAACCAGATCATAAGAAAAGTAAATGGATCAAAGACATACCCAGAAAATTCTAGACCATTATGTCAAAAAAGCTGACATGGGAATAGTAATAGCAGACAAGACAGAATGAGAGGCAAAAAGAATTATTAAGGATAGAGAAGGATGCTACAGTTATGTCCACCAATAAGATTAACTGACTGTGGGTAAAATTGTGATATTTCCAGAATATCTCACCTGGCTTTAGTGTATCTGCATATCAATAGGCGTTTCTCAGGGGTGGAGAACCATTCATCTCCATATCAGTGGGTAATTACCTGGGCAACCGAGGGCTTATCTGAACCTAAGAGGTGAGGGGGAGGTCTTGGTTTGCTTCTGCTTGAGGAGGAAAGAGAAACAGCCCCGCACTGCAGTTTGTAAGCAATAAATGGGTTTTAAACTTTCTTTCTCCTTTTGACTGATTTCAGTTTTAGAGGTATTTTGTCCCA
This sequence comes from Smutsia gigantea, assembly GCA_032199065.1. Taxonomy (NCBI): domain Eukaryota; kingdom Metazoa; phylum Chordata; class Mammalia; order Pholidota; family Manidae; genus Smutsia; species Smutsia gigantea. Next base: position 45,319 of record JAVSCE010006128.1, read on the forward strand.
GGATTTCCTTTCCCCGGAGTTACACTGACCATGAACTAGGTATGCATTTAATAACGTCATCTTGCAAATTCAGGAGAATATGCATAAAACTGACCAATTTTCCACTTCAGTGGAAGCTTTAAAACATTTTTTAAAAATCAGAAATGGATAGCTCAAGGAGACAAAAAATGAGTAAGTAAAAGGAAGTCTCATGATATTTCAAAGAATGATATAAAGTCCACACTCTCTGACCACAGTGCAATAAACCAGAAATCGACAATTTTAAGAAGTACTTACATAAAAGTATGCTGGGAAATTTATAAATGTACTCCTGAATGACCGAAATCAAGATGGAAATTTCAAATCATACAGCCCTGTAGGGCAAGAAACTATTATGTATCAAAACTCATGGAATGCACCTACAGCAGAATTCATAGGAAAATGTATAGCTTTGAATATATCAGTTGAACAGCAACAACGATTTTAAAGCATTTAAATTAAAAAAAAGGTATATAAAGAGGTGCTAAAAAGCAGAAGTTAATCAAAAATTTGAAAAGAAACAAGGGCATAAATAAGGCTGAAAGTTATTTCTGTTTTTTAAAAAATACAAACAAACAAGGAAGGAGACCTGCTTTGAGAACCTGGATGCCCAACCCCCCACCGTGCCCACAGGGTGTCTGACCCTGGTGTAGTTACCTCTGCTAGTTCTCAGGGCACCGAGATGTTCTCTAAGACCTTGTGGGTCAGACAGCCTGTGCTCTGTTGAAGAGTGGCAGTAATTCCACCTGTCTCTGCCCTGCCTTCTTCTCAGGATATAGGACCAGCAAGGGAAGGTTGAGGATGACCGAGCACTTGGTCAAGTCAACTACTAAGCTTTAGGTACCATATCCAGTTCAATATGGAGTGGCACGTAAGAAGCTTAATGCAACTGAACACTTGCCTAGCTCTTATGCACTCAGCTTTCTGGATGAGCACCTTACCTTTGTGCTATGCCAGAGTCCAGAGGAGGAGGGAAATGGAACTTGAATTTTGCATTCCTGACCTCCCAAATGTGAAAAGGTCCCCACTGGGGAGTGTGCTTCCCCAGAAGATAAATGGCTCAGAGGACGGGATGCCGTTTAGCTGCAGCCTCCAGCCCCATGAGCCCATGAGGTGCTCTTCAGGGGTCTGTGGGAGGCGGAAGTTCCCACCAAAGGATCTGCATCAGAGAGTGGCTGCCCCCGGGCTCAGGTGCCTGCCCTCCTGAGGGCTTCTCAGCAGCAGAGCCAAACACCCCCGGCCTCTCCTCATGCCTCTTAACAGCAAGAGCATCTGTGAAATGTCACCATGCTTCCAGCTACAGGCCAGTGTATTTTCTCCTTACCCAGCCCAGTGAGATACTGTCATTGTCACATCGTCTCTTCAGCGCTGAGGGAACTAAGGCTCAGAGTGGATAAACAGCCTGTCCAGGAGCCCAGGGCAATAAGATGGAGTGGGGTTTGAACTGAGCACCTGGACTCCCAGCCTCCAGGCTCACAAGATGGCCCTCCCCATCCACCCAAAGGCAGACCCTGCCCAGGCTCAGCCACTGCCCCTTCGCAGGGAGAGGCAGACCCTGTTTCTGCCCTCCACTCTGGGGGGGTGGGGGGAGCCGCCCCCACTCTCTGCTTCTCAGGGAGCCGCCTTGTTGTATCAATCTTATCTGGCAGCTGAATTACAGAAAAGCATCCTCTCCCAGTGGAGCTGGAGATAAGGAGGGCTGCATTAACCCCGAACGCAGCTCGAAATTCTCCCTGTGCTGTGGGCAGCTCAGGAAGCGCCGTGCTCCCACAGCCACCATCAGTTGCCCTTAGTGGCAGTTGGGGAATCCATCTCCCTCCCACTGACATACAGGGGAACAGGGGCCTGACCATCAAGCCAGTGGGAATTTCTCAACTGCTCATGATACGTCCCCAAAGTGAATGTTAATCAATAGGTCCAATCTGCGACCCCATCCATACACACAGCCTGGTAAAAATGGCCTCATTATGCACATAGGAGGTGTTGTGTTCCCTCTCCTTCTGGAAGAAGGGGTCTTTGGGCTGTGGACTGCCTTGAAGTGAGAAAGCCTCTACCTCTGTCCAGGAGACATGCATCCCGCACACCTGAGCCCCCCCAGGAGGCCGCCAGCCCCTCCTGTCCCTGCGGCTGTGGTCCTGCTGGGCACTGCGGGGCTGCTGGGGCTCGTGGCAGGGCTGTGTGTCGCTGGGGAAACACAAGCCATGCACACCGGCACTGGGGCTGGGGTTTCCTGGTTTTAATCCTGCCCCATGTCCTCAACATGGCCCCCAGCCTCAGGTTCTGCAGCTGTTAAATGAGGTGGAGGCCCCCACCTCTGCCCCACTCTGCGCTTGCTCTGCTTCTGACTGGGGGGTCTCCTTCCTGGACTTCAGAAGATCCTCAGCCTGGCTAGTCTGTCACAGTTACAGTCCCCTCCTGGGGTCACTGGCGTGGGGAAGTAGGCCGAACAGTCCTGGGGGACGCCTGCAACTCCTATCACAGGGCAGGGTCCTTCCCCACCTGTGACCCCAGGACAGCCCCTCCTCTCTCTGTGCCCCACACCTCTGTCCTCCCCAAAGCTGCTCTGAGCTGATGTGGGTGCGGTGTCCAAGGCTCTCCGAAGTGCAGGGCCTCAGGAAGGAAATGAGGGGCTTAGGGTTCTGCAGAAGGGAAGGCCAGTTGTGGGAGAGGTGGGGACTGTTGGCCTGGTGACTGATGGCCTGTTTGATTACTCTGGGCTCTGCTCAGCCCAGGGCCTGTGCTGTCAGGAAATCTCAGAGGGCTGTTTCAAATTGCTGGGGTCATCCCAGGGCAGCTTGGAGGGAGGCGGGCACCCCTGCCTGGAGAAGCCAGCCCTCTCCTTCCCATAGAGCCCCTCAGGCCTGGCCTCTTTATGGCAAGAGGTCCAGAGGCCATTGCAGGCTGCCCAGGTTGGTGCATCTGGGACTTAGCCCTTTCCTCAAGGGTGCCCAACCTGACCCCTCAGGCACTCGGGGCCTAGCAAGGATGGGGGCACTGGGCCCTCTGGGTTCAGCTCTCTCTCATTTACTCATTCAGAAAGGGGGACTGAGCCCTGGCCACCTAGCCTTGGGCAGGGCTTCTGGAAAACCCCGAGCGGGGACTTCCGGGAAGATGGCGGTGTGAGCAGGGTGGCAGAAATCTCCTCCCAACACTATATTTATCTACGAAAACACAGAAAATACATCTATTCCTAAAAAAGAGACGAGAATACCCAGGAAAGCGCACAGCGTGCAGCTATACCCGAGAGGACTCGGCACCCCAAGAGGCGGGTAAGATACGGAGCCGCGACCCGGCGGGACCCGAGCCCTCCCCCACCCCAGCGCACCGGCGGGAGGAGAGGATTCAGAGCCGGGAGGGAGTGGAAGCACACCCCGCGAAGTAGCCAGCCCCGGTGATCTGCGCGGGGAGCGCTGACCCACATTGCGCAGTGCAGCGGAGATTGGAGAGACAGAGGGGCAGGATCTGAGCGGGGAACGCGCCAGGGTGCTTGCAGCCGGCTCCCGGGAAGGAAAAAAAAAAGTGCGCGCTTTCCTCAGCGGTCTTAAAGAGACAGGAGCCCAGCGGAGGAGCCGGATCGCCCCAGCACACTCAGCCCAGCAGGCTGGGAGTCCTGGGAGTTTCAGACGCCTTAGCTGGCGACTGAGGAAGCGTAGCCATACTTAACACTTCTCACTGAGATCAACAGCCTCCTATTCGTTCCCACCCCTGCCAGAGCGATAAAGGGCCCTGCGGAGCGGCACAGTCACAGCTGTGGAATAGTGGGGCAATAGCGCCACCTAGAGCATTCTCACAGAATCTACGTCCGGTGGGCATTTTTTTGTTTGTTTGTTTGGTTTTTTTGTTTTGTTTTTGTTTTTCTTTTCTTTCTTTTTTTCTTTCTTTCTTTTTTTCTTTTTTTCTCTTTTTTTTTCTCTTTTTTTTTTCTTCTCTTTTTAAAGTCTTAAAGAGCCCAGCTGACATACGTGGCAACTATCAGTGACCGAATTATACAGCCATGAAAAGACAGAGGAATATGGTTCAGACCAAAATCAACCAGACAACCCCAGAGAGGGAGTCTGAAGGGATGGAAATGCACAGCCTGCCTGAAAAAGAATTTAGAATAAAAGTCATAACCATGCTGATGGACCTACAGAGAAATGTGCAAGAGCTGAGGGAGGAAGTGAGGGAACTGAGGAAAGACAATACAGAAATCAGACAAGCGATCGACGGGCTTAACAGCAGAATGGATGAGATGCGAGAGACTGTTAATGGAATAGAAAACAGAGAACAGGAGTACAGAGCAGCTGAGGCAGAGAGAGATAAAAGGATTTCTAGGAATGAAAGAATATTAAGAGAACTGTGTGACCAATCCAAACGGAACAATATTCGCATTATAGGAGTACCAGAGGAAGAAGAGAGAGAAAAAGGGATAGAAAGTGTCTTTGAAGAAATAATTGCTGAAAACTTTCCCTCGCTGGGGAAGGAAGTAGTCTCGCAGTCCACCGAAGCTCATAGATCTCCCAACACAAGGGACCCAAGGAAGACAACACCAAGACACATAATAATTAAGATGGCAAAGATCAAAGATAAAGACAGGGTATTAAAGGCAGCTAGAGAGAGAAAAAAGATCACCTACAAAGGAAAACCCATCAGACTATCATCAGACTTCTCAACAGAAACCTTACAGGCCAGAAGAGAATGGTATGATATATTTAACGTTATGAAACAGAAGGGCCTCGAACCAAGAATATTGTATCCAGCACGATTATCATTTAAATATGATGGAGGGATTAAACAATTTCCAGACAAACGAAAGTTGAGAGAGTTTGCCTCTCATAAACCACCACTACAGGATATCTTAAATGGACTGCTCTAGATGGAAGCACACCTAAGGCTAAAAAGATGTCACCAGAGAAAATAAAATCATAGCAAAGAAAGCAGACCATCCAAATACTAACTAAAGGCAAAGAATAAAACACCTATTATAGAAAGAATGGAGGAGGAGGAATAAGAAGGGAGAGAAATAAAGAAACATCAGACTGTGTTTACAATAACTTAACAAGAAAGTTAAGTTAGATTGTTAGATAGTAAAGAAGCAACCCTTGAACCCTTGGTAACCACGAATCTAAAGCCAGCAATGGCAATAAGTACATATCTATCAATAATCACCCTAAATGTAAATGGACTGAATGCACCAATCAAAAGACACAGAGTAACAGAATGGATAAAAAAGCAAGACCCATCTATATGCTGCCTACAAGAAACTCACCTCAAATCCAAAGATATACACAGACTAAAAGTGAAGGGATGGAAAAAGATATTTCATGCAAACAACAAAGAGAAAAAAGCAGGTGTTGCAGTACTTGTATCAGACAAAATAGACTTCAAAACGAAGAAAGTAGCAAAAGATAAAGAAGGACATTACATAATGATAAAGGGGTCAGTCCAACAAGAAGATATAACCATTATAAATATATATGCACCCAACACAGGAGCGCCAGCATATGTGAGACAAATACTAACAGAATTAAAGGAGGAAATAGACAGCAATGCATTCATCTTAGGAGACTTCAACACACCACTCACTCCAGAGGACAGATCAACCAGACAGAAAATAAGTAAAGACACAGAGGCACTGAACAACACACTAGAACAGATGGACCTAACAGACATCTACAGAACTCTACACCCAAAAGCAACAGGATACACATTCTTCTCAAGTGCACATGGAACATTTTCCAGAATAGACCACATACTAGGCCACAAAAAGAACCTCAGTAATTTCAAAAATATTGAAATCCTACCAACCAACTTCTCAGATCACCAAGGTATAAAACTAGAAATAAATTTTAGAAAGAAATCAAAAAGGCTCACAAATACATGGAGACTTAACAACACTCTCCTAATTAATCAATGGGTTAACGACCAAATCAAAACAGAAATCAAAGAATATATGGAGACCAATGACAACAACAACACAAAGCCACAACCTCTGTGGGACGCAGCAAAGGCAGTTCTAAGAGGAAAGTATATTGCAATCCAGGCCTATTTAAAGAAGGAAGAACATTCCCAAATGAATAGTCTAAAGACACAATTACTGAAATTGGAAAAAGAAGAACAAATGAGGCCCAAAGTCACCAGAAGGAGGGACATAATAAAGATTAGAGAAGAAATAAATAAAATTGAGAAGAATAAACAATAGAAAAAATCAATAAAACCAAGAGCTGGTTCTTTGAAAAAATAAACAAAATAGATAAACCCCTAGCCAGACTCATTAAGAGGAAAAGAGAATCTACACACATAAACACAATCAGAAATGAGAAAGGAAAAATCACGGCAGACCCCACAGAAATACAA
>JAVSCE010006129.1:0-74373 GCA_032199065.1 Smutsia gigantea
TGGCACAGAGTAAGAGTACACTGATAAATGAACAAACAAATGAATCTTAACTCCAGCTTCAACGAGTAAATGTTTTGACAAAGCAGTACAATCCTGCACAAACCATCCCGATACCAGAAGCATGGCACACGAAGCCCTCAAAGAATTGGCTATTATCTCCTTTAAGCATGGGCCAACGGTCCCCAGGATGCTAAGTCCTGAACGAGCTAACTGAAAAGTAGAAGGCCCCGAAAATCCATTCAGGACAAATGTGGATGGAGGACACACCCTCCAGCCAAAGGAAAATAACAGAAATAGCACAGACTGCTTCTTAACCTGACTTAGATTTGTATGTAGAGAAAACTATCAAAAGTACAAAAAGAAATCATATTTTAGCTCAGACATTTCATAATGTCATAGAAAACAATGCTTTGTATGAATGAAATACTAATAGCTGCTACAGAGCAAGGTGGGGCCTGCTTCCACCCAACTGGAGATGGTGGATATGTATGTTTCCTTAAAGATCAGTAGTTTGTAGCTAGCTTTATTTTTTAACAAAAATCAAATCATCAGAAGTTGAATCTAATCAGTAAATTTGCAACTGTCATGAATAACAACAGGTCATCGACCAAATTAGAAATCCCTTCTCAAAGGGAGACAGAAACTATTCAAAATATGATGGAAATTACCTAGTGGTGAAACCGTAAAAAAAAAAAAAAAACTCCAAGGTCCAGAACAGTAAGGGAGATGACAGTAAATTAACAATACTGACTTGCTGAATCAGTTCTGCTTCTTCATCACCAGCACACAACTCTCACCAAGCTCATCCCTGAGAGCTTCCTGAAAATATTGTGTGCATCTTTCAAACTGAAAGTGTTTTGTTACAGGGAACAAAACGAAGTTTATGTGTTCCACTCCAGCAGATTTACTTAGCATGGATTTCCACTTAATTTTTCTCCCTCCTCTCAACATTTATTACTTAGCTCTTATTTTTGCATTCAAATTTCAACAGTCTTTGTTACGACAGTAGCTGCATTTACCTCTCTTATAAGCCACTTTGATTCTTGTTGGAAGTAGGTTGGTATAAATTTATATATAGCTACAATTTATATGAACATTTATATGTATTCAGGAACAAAGAACTAAATTTCTAGTCAGAGAAAAGTAAATTTCAAAAATGACTGAGAATACTCCCAAACTCATTCTACGAGGTCAACATCACTCTAATACCAAAACCAGGCAAAGACATCACAAAGAAAGAAAATTACAGATCAATATCCCTGATGAACATAGATGCAAAAATACTCCACAAAATAGTATCAAACCGAATTCAAAAATACATCAAAAAGATCATCCATTATGATCAAGTGGGAATCATCCCAGGGATGCAAGGATGGTACAACATTCAAAAATCCATCAACATCATCCACCACATCAACAAAAAGGACAAAAACCACATGATCATCTCCATAGATGCTGAAAAAGCATTCGACAAAATTCAACATCGATTCATGATAAAAACTCTCAACAAAATGGGTATAGAGAGCAAGTACCTCAACATAATAAAGGCCATATATGACAAACCCACAGCCAATATTATACTTAACAGCGAGAAGCTGAAAGCTTTTCCTTTAAGATCGGGAACAAGACAAGGATGCCCACTCTCCCCACTTTTATTCAACATAGTTCTGGAGGTCCTAGCCAGGGCAATCAGACAACACAAAGAATTAAAAGGCATCTAGATTGGTAAGGAAGAAGTTAAACTGTCCCTCTTTGCAGATGACATAATAGTATACATAAAAAACCCTAAAGAATCCACTCCAAAACTACTAGATCTAATATCTGAATTCAGCAAAGTTGCGAGATGCAAAATTAATACACAGAAATCTGTTGCATTCCTATACACTAATGAAGAACTAGCAAAGAGAAATCAGTAAAACAATTCCATTCACAATTGCATCAAAAAGAATAAAAATACCTAGGAATAAACCTAACCAAGGAAATGAAAGACCTATACCCTGAAAACTACAAGACACTCATGAGAGAAATTACAGAGGACACTAATAAATGGAAATTCATCCCATGCTCTTGGCTAGGAAGAATTAATATTGTCAAAATGGCCATCCTGCCTAAAGCAATCTGCAGATTCAATGCAATCCCTATCAAAATACCTACAGTCTTCAATGAACTAGAGCAAATAGTTCTAAAATTATATGGAATGACAAAAGACCCCGACTAGCCAAAGCTATCCTGAGAAGGAAGAATAAAGCAGGGGGAATTATGCTCCATGAATTCAAGCTCTACTACAATTCACAGTAATCAAGACAATTTGGTACAGGCACAAGAACAGACCCATAGACCAGTGGAACAGAATAGAGAGCCCAGATATAAACCCAAGCATACATGGTCAATTAATATACGATAAAGAAGCCACAGATATACAATGGGGAAATGACAGCCTCTTCAACAGCTGGTATTGGCAAAACTGGACAGCTACATGTAAGAGAATGAAACTGGATTACTGTCTAACCCCATACACAAAAGTCAACTCAAAATGGATCAAAGACCTGAATGTAAGTCATGAAACCATAAAACTTTTAGAAAAAAAGATAGGAAAAAATCTCTTGGACATAAACATAAGCAACTTCTGCATGAACATATCTCCCTGGGCAAGGGAAACAAAAGCAAAAATGAACAAGTGGGACTATATCAAGCTGAAAAGCTTCTGTACAGCAAAGGACACCATCAGTAGAACAAAAAGACATCCTACAGTATGGGAGAATATATTCATAAATGACATATCCTATAAGGGGTTGACATCCAAAATATATAAAGAGCTCACGCACTTCTACAAACAAAAAGCAAATAAGCCAATTAAAAAATGGGCAGAGGACATGAATAGACACTTCTCCAAAGAAGAAATTCAAATGGCCAACAAGCACATGAAAAGATGCTCCACATCACTATCAGGGAAATGCAAATAAAAACCACAATGAAATATCACCTCACAGCAGTCAGAATGGTCACTATCCAAAGGACAAGAAATAACTGTTGGCAAGAATGTGGAGAAAGGGGAAGCCTCCTACACTGCTGGTGGAAATGTAAACTAGTTCAACCATTGTGGAAAGCAGTATGGAGGTTCCTCAAAAAACTCAAAATAGAAATACCATTTGACCCAGGAATTCCACTCCTAGGAATTTAACCTAAGAATGCAGCAGCCCAGTTTGAAAAAGACAGATGTACCCCTATGTTTATCACAGCACTATTTACAATAGCCAAGAAATGGAAGCAACCTAAGTGTCCATCAGTAGATGAATGGATAAAGAAGATGTGGTACATATACACAATGGAATATTATTCAGCCATAAGAAGAAAACAAATCCTACCATTTGCGACAACATGGATGGAGCTAGAGGGTATTATGCTCAGTGAAATAAGCCAGGAGGAGAAAGACAAGTATCAAATGATTTCACTCACCTGTGGAATATAAGAACAAAGGAAAAACTGAAGGAACAGAACAGCAGCAGACTCACAGAACCCAAGAATGGACTAACAGTTACCAAAGGGAAAGGGACTGGGGAGGATGGGTGGGAAGGGAAGGGTAAGGGGAGAAAAAGGGGCATTACGATTAGCACGTATAATGTCGGGGGGGGGGACACGGGAAAGGCAGTATTTAGAGAGAAGACAAGTAATGGTTCTGTAGCATCTTACTACACTGATGGACAGTGGCTGTAATGGGGTATGTGGGGGGGACTTGATAATAGGGGGTCTAGTAACCATAATGTTGTTCAAGTGATTGTACATTAATGATACCAAAAAAGAAAAACATTAAAAAAATGACTGAGAAGAGAAAATGGAACCATGTTAGAAAATCACCTAATGGATTTCATCTTCTCATCACAGTAACTGTATTATCACATTTATTTCCAGAAATATAAGATATAGTAAACAAAGATGGGGTGGGACAAAAATGGGGAAGGGGGAGGAAGGGAGGGTGGATGGGTTATAAGCATATAAGGAAGTTGATATTTTTAGGTAAAATTATTCAGAAACCATTATAAACTTGGTGGTTCAACTGTGAACATCAGAGACTTGGACTTCCAGGCACAGACTTAGGTACAAATAGACTGCCTAGGTGTGTATCACTTCATATTATGCTAAATTATTATTGTAACAAAGTGGTTTCTCCTTGCCCCCTCCACCTACCTCTCCATCTCTGATCCAGCTTCCCCCAGAAATCTACTCCTCAGGGATCACTATCCCCATTTTGGAGGCCAGTATGATCCCATGTATGGCCTGTTTCTTCATGTGGCATTTAGCCTCTGTCCCTGCATGACAATTTTGCATGTTGTCCTAAAGTTACCCGAAGGCAAGATCTTTCTTCCCCTATTAGCTCTATGCATTCTTTTCCTGAGTGTAGCATTCAGGGTCGCAAACAATCACCTCATGGCACTTGGTGAGAAATGACAATGCTTACCAGTTGGCCTGGGCCTAAGGTATTTTCTTTCCCTGAACTGAAATTTTTGATGTCTAAATTTAAAACATAAGCTAATAAAACATGGTTCTTCTCAATGACAATATTTTAAAATAAGGTGTTTTGGGGGAAAAAAGGCATAGGTAGGATATACCTTAATATACTGGCTGACATTCCTCCTTTGTTCAATGGCTAAACCAACTAAGGAAATAACACACTAAGTGGTCTGTCTGCACAGTGTCAAGATTTCGTGATGCACTTAGTAACTCCCTCTGAAAACGAGGTGTATCTAAAACATGCCCATCAGCAAAGGCCAACAAAGACTGGCGAAATCAGAGGGTATGCTAGCCAGGGAGAAAGCTTACAAACTTGTACTGTTCAAAAACACTTTCATTAACCAAATATAATATATGATAAAGAAGCGTAGACTAATATATATGCAATGGCACTATTAAAATAGATACATGAATCTTCTAATACTTCCTGCCAGTGTGAAGTAGGCACAGTCCTGATATGATCCCAGCAAAATAAACAGTAGCTACAGACAATGTATAAAAAAAGGAAGGGCCCAATGGTTTAAATCATACAAAGTAAAAGTGGAACTTGGAACATTTCTAGTTTTATGGAAATAAGTAAGAAAATGCAATTCAGGAAAAGTGTGTCAGCTGCCAAAGAAAACAGAACCACCTTTTGCTTATCAAGAGACTGACTGAAATTCATGTTCCTTCCTGCATTCAAGCTTTGCACATGAGCTGAAGCAGAGGAAAATAAATGAACTACATCAAAATTCACAATAACTATGAAAAATAAATTCAGTAAGTTAAACATTTTCCTTTAATATCCTAATTCAGAAATCAGTGTCAAAGAAATAAAAGAAATCCTGATCAGAATCTCCTTGTCTGCTAGAGAACAGCCTCAAAGTTCTCATCTTCTTTTACTTTATTTCTACTTAAGGCAACTTCCTACCCAACTGGCTCTGGGAGTGAGACAAACAGGCACTCCAAAAAGAAGAGCTACAGCGGCTTGCTACAGGAGCTCCTCAAGACAGCCGCCAGCCACTCTGGACGAGACCCACACACCACCAACAGGATGCATCCATTGCTCACTGTGGCGGTGATGGATTTTCACAGATTCAAAGCAACTTAAAAATCCTGGATGCTTTCTAGATGCCAGTCACTGTACTTTCCCTGAGGATGTGCGACAGAACTCCCCCAGTCCACTCCAGGCCAGCCTGCTTAGTGTCCCGCAGCATTTAGCACAATGCGCCTCATGGAATCACTGCCGTGCAACGGGGCAGCTAACTAACCAAAGAAGCACAGACGCCTCATCTTGCCCCAACTGCATCACGGCATCAATGCCCACAGACTGCCTGCACAAGCTGGGGTCCACTTGACATTACAAAACAAGTATCTACCAAGGGGTATACCATCATTCACAGTGTAATCACCTCAAGAAAAGAAGTCCTGAGCCAGAATGCTGACGTGTTACCTGGAACTACCATTCTGATTTCACTGAATTACTTCATCAAAAAAAATGAGCACCACTGAACCCACCTCATTAAGATGACTCATGTAGTAGTACCAAATGAAGATGCTCTGCTTATAATTTAAAACAAAACAAAAATATAATTTTTATGTCTTTTTTTCCTTTTTTATAATGGCAGTACAAAAATCCAAAATAAAACAGAAACTTCACGGTGGAGGGGTGGCCAGGAATCCACTGAAACGGAAAGGGTAGGGATTTTTTCCAAATACCTTATCAGGCCACCACTGTAAATCTTCTCCTAGAGATACTGGACTTTGAACAGGTGTATTCTTCTTATCCAAGTTTGGCTCTCCTTCCTTGCTGGTAGAGCCCCTTTCATTATCAAATGAGGCTCCATCAAGCCACCTTCGTTCACGTAAACGTAAAACAGATTCACGTTCACGCAACAGCTCAGAGTCTCTCTCTAAGGGAAGAAGGAGAACTGGTATGCAATTGGGTCACACCAGTGGGATAAAAGTAAGCCACTCTCTAGTAAAGACCCTTCAGGATGCACCTAACAGCAGTTTATCTACTCACAAAAATTTAATGTAAATGTTTATCTAATAAGCCTGACATGCAACATTCAAAACATTAACTCTTGACCTAGTATATTTTTAAGAACTATGTTGAGGGAGACTTTTTTGATTTCCAACTATGTACTTTTAGAGAAGAACTGCTTTATTATAAACTGGATATTTTTAATGAACTTTAAAATTTTTGGCTTTCTTTAAAAATGCTTACCGCAACAGTATCTATTAGAAACTGTGTATAAGTAAGAATCCCAACACATTAGATAATGTACATATATAAACCAAGAGTATTTGTTAGAAAGCCTTTTTTTTTTTAATGCACATACGGGGAAAAAATTTGAAAAGGTTAAAATACAAATCCATTAGCATTAACTATAAAATGTTTGATAATCCAAGCTCCTGTTAAAAGTAATTTCATAGGCTGGATTTTTATGGATAAGTCTTATTTTCAATTTTTTGAGAAACCAGACAGGCTTTTTTTTTAGACTCTTTATAGAAAGATTTCCCTACAAAAATGCTTCTCCTGCAAATTGACATTCAAATTCTTTAAAGCCAGTTTTTTCCAATTTGCTCAAACATTATTTTTTTAAATAGGAAATCAAAATGTACTTCCCAAAACTTGGATAAGAAGGATTAAAAACAATATGAAGTTGAACCATATGAAACTGACATCCACACAGGTCAAAATGATCAAGTATCAGCAATTTCAACTGGTTCAAACTAGAATAATGCCTACGTAGAAGAAAGACCTAAGGAAATGCAAAAGGGAGAGATTAAGGAGTTGTGTTAGATACTATTTGAAATTGCAATACTTGATGCATTTAAGACAGTAAAGTCTATATTTATTTTAAAAAATTGTTAAGCTATTTTATTAATAGGTTCAGTATATTTAAAGATCATAGATTTGTTATTTTTAAACTCTGCTTTTAAGTACTAGGTATTTTCATCAAGGTTTTAAAATAACATGGCATCTTTTCCAGGTTACTAATGATCAATAAATAATATAGCTGATTCTTGTCTGTTACTTCAATCAAGCAGTTTTACAATATGGACAGTCAACTATTGACTTAAGTTAAAAAAGCAAGCTAAATCTATACCAACATATACTATACAAGACTATACAGAGAAAGTCTTATATATTTATGATTTCAAACTCTTTCTTTCTAACCTCTATTATGTACTGTATCTTCTAAGGTTTTCAAACTTTTGAAAATAGCATTTCTATATATTTATTGTTGGCCAATCCCATTCTAATCAACTTTTCCATATTTCACCCTTCCATTTAACCTGGATTTAAAAATGAAGAGAATATCTTAATCAAGTAAACTAAAGAGACTTGTTTTCTGAATGCTGCATGTCACTTTAAAGTAGAATTCTGCTTTTAGTTCAAAATCCATATTTCTAATTAAAAATATAGTTAGGTAAGTAGTGACCCTTGATACATATTCCACAATGTAGGTCAGACCATCTCTAAGTTACTATTTGTGGCTCTTCAAAATCAACAATAACTAGTTTTAATGAAAAACCATCTAAAAACACTAACAAGTAATGATTTCATCTATTTTAATATTAAAACTGCAGAAGCAGTGAATTCTCCCACTGCCTCTCCACACAGCCAGACAATGAGCATAGAGAGATAATGCAAAATTACCTCGAGATGAGCCTAGCCGGGAAAGTGATGAACGTCGAAAAGAAGGGTAACCAAAATAGCTAATATCTTCAGAAAACATGGCATCTGCATCAATAATGACACTTGGGTGGGCAGAATGAATGTCAGCATCAAGAAGAGACATAAGATCTTCTATAAACAGAAACAAACATAAATGAGGCAGAGATAAAGAAAACATCTGTAAACCATTGAAAAATCACTGAAAGTTAAGAGATAAAATCAGGACTGACTACTGACATAACCTGGGAAAAGAGCATTAACTTCTTAGGAAATAAAGTTAAACATCATTAAAGCTTTTAAGGAACCTTAAATACATGTTTAACACTTGGGCTACCTACTAAATAATCACAAGAAAAAAGGATCACTACTTACGATATGTGTGACCATCACTGACAACACAGTGAGAATCTAAAGGCAGTTCAGTTACTACATATTCAGTAATAAGGGCATCAAAAAATAACATTTCAGGGTCACCTTGTCAGCCAGTGATAGAGCCATGCACACACACCCATGCCTTTTACTGGGACCAAACAAAAGTCCACTAGGCAAAAATATGCCCCTCCTTTCCCCTTAAAAAGAATTTTACAAGTGGATCAGATACCACAGTGAGAAAATATCCATCACCTTGGAAGGAATAATTCATTGTACTTTAAAATTCCATTCCCTACTTAAAAAAACCTCTCTCCAGAGATGAGAAAGCCATGATGGTGATCCACCAACCTCCAGGCAAATAAGATTCACTGGCTGTATCATCCCCATCATCTCCATCTTCATCATCCCGGCTAAGTAAATTATTTACAGCAAGGTTTACATCAAGATTTGTTCGCTGAAGTTCTCGAATAATGACACTTCTAGATTTGCCTTGTAAAACAACTTGGGCCTGAAATAAAAAACAAGTAAGAGTACTATGCTTCTCTCAATTAAAATCTTTATCAAAATCATCTTTCTATGATCAATACAGAGAAGCAGTACGTCACAATTCACAGTATGAGTCACGACTACAGCCCACTATACTCAGCTAAACCTCACGCTGACCTGTTTTCTTACATTAAGTGTTCTACCAGAGCCATACCTGGGAAATCAGCTCCTCCGGAATGACGGATGCTGGAATTACTGGCTGTGGCTGACTGCCCAGAAGCCCAGACCCTCGGTCCCTTCCTGTCCGAATAACTCGGGTCTGTCGGCGGGAATCTCGAGCTCCAGCTGATGATCTACCAGAAGATCCTCCTCCACTTCCACCTACTCCAGAACTCCAGCGACTTCTAAATATTGGAGAATTTACAGAATTAGCATTTAAGGCAATCATTCTGAAAAGGTCACTTTGGGTCTCATTTTCATTCCTCTAAGCTAAGATAAAGCTATTTGTCTAACATATTTTATAGTATTTTGACATAACAAAGTAACAGAACTGAGCTTTAAAATAATTCACTTTTTTGGAAAGCTAAGTATCATACTTTTACATCTTCTGAAATAATTTTTTAAAGACCCACATGCCAAGTATTTCTAGTCGTATCTCTAAAATGAGTTATAGAACACATCTAGTCTTTGCAAGAATGATCCATTAAACATAACTACCAACAATCTGATACACAAGAAGTAAAATTCTTTTTAAGACTGGGTTTAAGACTCAAAGTTCTTTGCATGGAATAAAGCATTGATTTGCAAAGATATTAGTTTATTAATATTTAGCACTATTAACCACCTTGGCCAAGCAGATGCCACTATTTAATACATTCATAATTTTCTCTTACATATGAGAAAACAACTTAGAAAGGGCATGACATCTACATCTTTACTTATTGCCCCAAACATGAGAATTAAGAATCTCCAAATCAAGTAAGCTAGATAACCATAAAACAATTGCTTTTCTGCATTCAGTCAGATCTTTTAAAAAATGGTCACACAAATCACATAAGCCTCATAAATTATGACAGTGCCAGTCCTCTTTAAAATTAATCTAATACTTAGAACCAATCTAGAAAGAGGTACTTTACTCCCAATACCTCTTCATCGCACTTGTCTAAAGCTAAAACCTTCAACCTCCCACTGCAAACAGATCTGGTGCAGATTTGATTTTCCAAGCCTTCCTTTTTTTCCCTTAAAAATGTTTGAATATATTAACCAGTAACAATTCCCAAACCACTACACAACAAATTCTTGGTCTCTTATCTCATTTAATTGGAAAGCTCAACCTCTGTCTTAGCAAACAAAAAACTTTGTAAATAGTTTCCTCAGTACAATGGGAAAAAAAACAAAAAAACATCTCCAAGAAACCTGGTATCATCCTTTCCAGAGGCTTTTTACACTTGTTGATACACTCTATCAACTCATGTTTATGTGGAATCTCTTATCTACAGCCTCAGAACTGCCCAAGATAATTTTAGAGAAAAACAATATTGCGCATTTGAAGGGCCGCAGTATGAAACATCACTTAATTTCAGCTATGTAACAAGACATTTATAAATGTAATGATAAAGAACTATTCACAGACATATCCTACTCCCCCCAAAAAAAACCCACACTCAAAAGAGCATTAAAAGTACAGGACATTGACAAAAAGGAAATTAAGAAAATAATTCCATTTTCAATAGCATCAAAAAGAGTATTTAGGAATAAATCTAATCAAGGAGGAAAGACTGAAAACTACCAAACACAGATTAAAAAATGAAAAACAACACAAATAAATGGGAACACATCCCATGTTTCTGGACTGGAAGTCTTAGTATTATTTATACGTCTATACAACCCACACCAGTCTACAAATTCATTACAATCCATATCAAAATTCCAATGGCATATTTTACAAAAATAGAAAAATTCATCTTAAAATTCATGCGGAATCTCAGGAGACCCAAAATAGCCAACACAATTCTGAAAAGAACAAAAAACAAACTGGAGGACTCACACTTTTTTATTTCAAAACATTATTATTACAAAGCTACTGTGATTAAAATAGTGTGGTACTAGCACGAAGACAAACAGAATAATGGAATGACTAGAGGGCCTAGAAATAAACCTGACATAGGGTCAAAAAATCTTCAACAAGGACATCAAACCACCCAATGGGGAAATGACCAGGTCTTCAACAAATTATGGGAAAAATTGGATCCCCACATGAAAAAGAATGAAACTGGACACTTATCTTATACCATATGCAAAAATTAATTCAAAAATGGATCGACACAAAGGATGTGAATAATTATTTCTTCCAAGATTATATGCAAATGGCCGAAAAGCACATGAAAAGATGCTCAACTTCACTAATCATCAGAGAAATGCAAATCAAAACCATAGTAAGATAGCCCCTCACACCAATTAGAATGGCTACTATCTAAAAAAACAGAAAATTACAAGTATGCATGGGGCAGTATAGAAATTGGAACCCTCATGCACTGTTGGTGGGATTGTAAAATGGTGTAGTGCTATGGAAAACAGTATGGAGGTTCCTCAAAAATTAAAAACAGAACTGCCAAATGACCAAGCAATCCCAGTTCTGGATATATATACCCAAGAGAATTGAAAGCAGAGTCTCAAAGAGGTACTGGCATGCCCATGTTCATAGCAGCACCATTCACAAATAGCCAGGAGGTGAAAATAAACTAAATGTGCATTAAAGAATGGATGTATAAACAAAATATGGTGTATACACGCACTGGAATATTACTCAGCCCTAAAAAAAGAAGGAATCCTTGCTCCACATGAACTTTAAAGACTTTATGCTAAGTGAAATAAGCCAGTCACAAAAAGACAAGTACTATATAATTCCAGTTGTACGTGGAATCTAAAGCTTTATGTATCTAAAGGATTCACATAACAGAAAGTAAAATGATGTTGCCTGGGTTAAAGGGGAGCTGTTTAATGAGTATAAAACAAAGTTTCAGTTTTGCATGATAAGAATGTTCTGGAAATCTGTTTCACAACAATGTGAATATACTTAATACTACTGAACTTACTCAAAAATGGTTAAGATAGTACATTTTATTTATGTGATTTTTACCATGATTAAAAAAATAAAGCCATGTGCTATCAAAGAGCAATATTTTAGCAAGTAGATATGTATGTTTTCAAGTTATATAGGCACTGTGATCGTTAAGAAACAGAAAATAACATAGGATCAATCAAACATATCACTAGGTATTCAAATCAGCATTTCTACTTTATGGTTTTCTGTAAGTTGTAAAAAACTAATTCTTTCAGGTGGAACTACTCTTAGAACTTTTAAACATTCAAAAGGTAAATGTATTACTGCAACTTGAAAAGAGGGGGAACCACACTAAAGAGTCTTAAAAAAAGATGTAATTACTAGTGACTACATGTCCCAGTTTGCCTGAGGCAGTGCCATTTGCAGCCTAATTATTCATTTCATCAGCCTAATTATTAATTTCACTCCAAAACGTCCCAGCTTGGGCAACAAATTATATTGCTAATATAGATATGTGGGATGACTTATTTCCATCAAGGAATGCATACCTTTTTCTCCCCAAATAGTGCTAAAACTTGATCAGATATACCTTCCGAGTACACACACCTCCTGGGCAGACATTAATGGTATCACAAATCTCCACGCGGGACAGAAAGGTTATGTAAATTAAGTGAAGTCAAGATGACAGGAAGAGTGGAGAGTACCAACCTATCTAAAACATTCAAATGCCTATCTAAAACATTCAAGTTCATGGCTGGATTAATCCATCTAAACACCATTGCTGCCAAATTGCAATCTATGCTACATAAACCCTCAACTGAGGTTAGTTGAAAGACAAATATCAAAATCCCTCTGGCTTGCCCATTGACCTGACCATCACCATGATCTTGGAGAATGCCATTTCTTCCCACTCACACCCACTCTGCAGGGTTCCTTCCATCAGAATCCAACCTACCATTCTCACTACCTCGATCGCTCCTGAATATTAACCAGCTTGCTATCTAGAGAAACAGTACTGTGTTAAACTAAGCATACACTAACAGAGGTTCATCAGTGGCTACAAAAGACAGTATTAGAATTAGTGATTCTTTTATCTGCAATTATAGGGAGCTATGTAACTTTTAATGTTAAGCTCAAAAATACTGGGACAACTAGTTTCTACTCTCTATACTTTGCTTATCAAATTAATCCTGTAAGTCTGATCCTATTATATAGTGCTCAAGATAACAGAATAACTCAAAATCAACTGATGATATCATACATGCTATGGAATTAGTACACAGCTTGCAAACTTAAGAGCCCATGGGCCAAGTCTTGTCTATATACCTGGCTGGTTGGTTAAAAAATATTTGTGGATCACCAAAGATAAGGAAAGTCTGAGCAACTGTCACAGTCAAGAGCAGCCTAAGGAGAAGTGATAACTAAATGTAATGTGGTATCCTGGAACAGAAAAGGGACATTAGGAAAAACTGAAGGAAAATGTGAATAACCTGTAGCTTTCGGTGAATAATAATCTGTCAATATACGTTAATTGTAAAAAAAAGTACCATGCTAATATTAAATATTAGTAACAGTAGAAACTGGGAATGGAGTATATTAGTAGTCTCAGTACTAGCTTTGTAATTTTTCTGTCGATCTAAAACTCTTAAAGGTCATTTAGATGTGTATACACATATACACAGATGCACACACACAGAGACACAAACACACACACACTACATACATGCTTGGTATGTGTATGCCTGTCTATATGTTTATATTTATTTCCATGAAGATATTAGTTAGTTCCAACATTTAAATCAGGAGATTTCACATAAAAACCCAGATTTGCACCTTTTCTCAGGACAAAAAGGTGGGTTGGGAGGTGGAGAGGTTTGCATTTGGCAAGAAAACCTTTTATTCTCCTATAGGAACAATCAGCTGATCAGCTACATCCTTTAAAAATGGGCATCTACTTAGAGCCCTACTATCTAACCCACCGAGCTAGCAGCTTCAACAACTTATAATTACAATGATTTGTTTGGCTTTTACATTTCAAATCCTGTACTAATTATTCGCTCAGATTAAACTCCAAAGAAAATACGGTACCTCAAACGAATGAAAAGCAGCTTAAACCTACCATCTATTATGTCCAGTAACAACAAGTAACAGAATTAGATCAGATACTAAATGACAGATATTTAGATACTACTATCTCCATTTTATATTTACTACTGAACACAAACTCTCTTTCCCAAATATTTTTGGTGGTGTCTTACCCTTAACATGGTTTGAAATGAGCTTAACAAACACACCTAGATTTTTGAAACATCCCCCATGATAAATTTGAGTAATCATGAAAGGGAGAAAACAGTAGCAGCTAGGAATCTTTAGCACACAAACCTGCCAATTAGCAAAAAACACCAAAGGGACAAATATTTAAATTCCCATAAAATTCTGACTGCAATGCATTCCTAAGAATGATCAGTCAAAATAAATGAACAATTTTCAATTCTCCATGTTGATGGAAAAGAAAAACAACTAATTATCCCAAAATCAAGTGCAGCAAACAGAGACCACTTGTTCCAATTCACAATACCTCTCTGAACCCAAAAGGAGCCAGCCTAGACAGTGAAGGGAAGGGGTAGGAACTATGTTGTGTGTGGACGGTCTCTCATATTTGATTGCATTTAGTAAATTTAGGGCTAAGAATCCTTTCGGGGACTCAAGATCTGCTTGTCCTAGATTCTCTAGTACATACTACAAATTGCAAACTTCTTCAAAAGTTTATTGTAATCATCACAAAAAGAGAAAAAACCCACTACACAACTCAAGTGGAAAATTTATTAGGAAGGAAAATTATTTTTGACTATAAAATTTATTTACAAAATAACTCAATCACAACTTCATCATCAACAAATGGGAAAGAATTTTCATAGAGGCCAAGTAAAATAATAAGCCTTTAAATGCTTACACTCGGTGGACATCTGCAAGACCCAACAAAGGCAAACAAATGACTGGCAATGGCTTAGTCACTGGGCTGTGACATTTTTCAATTCCATAATTTATTAACACAATGCTAAAGAAAGCTTACACAGCTTCTTCTGAGGTGTGGGGGGGGGGGAAGGGAGAGGGAGAAAGAGACGGAGGAGGGAGGTGGGAGGAAAGGACAAGACAAAAATGTTGATGGGAAAAAGGAGTATGAGCAAGGATGGGTAACGGGACTCAAAAATTATTGATTCTCTGCGTTCTAAAGTCTTAAAATTAGCCCTAATCTTCTTTGGAGTAGGTCTACAGAGGTTTTATTCAAGCTCAAATGTACTATGCTTTATTACATTTGTAGCATATTTTATTAGCAAAGTCATAAAATTCTATTGCTCTATTTCAGTCATTCTGTCATGCAGTCTATTTCATTGGTTATATCCAAGTTTTATTTATAAAGAGAAGAGGATTTAAATCTAGGACAATTTGAGCAACATAATAAATAATAGTAATAGATTATAAACTATAGAATAAAACAAATAT
Organism: Smutsia gigantea; assembly: GCA_032199065.1. NCBI lineage: Eukaryota > Metazoa > Chordata > Mammalia > Pholidota > Manidae > Smutsia > Smutsia gigantea. The sequence continues at coordinate 15,603 of JAVSCE010006129.1, forward strand.
CCATGAGGCCATAATGATATAAATAACTGAATAAAAACAGAACAGAATAGAATGGGCAAGGAGGAAAAGTTATTCCTTACAGTTGAATTTCAATTAGTAAGTGTAAAAGGAATGATGGAAATTTTTTTTAAAAAATCACTCTTTGGCACAACTCAAGAGAAGACAAGTAGTGATTCTATAGCATCTCACTACACTGATGGACAGTGATGTAATGGGGTTGGTGGGGGGGACCTGATAAAGGATAGTTTAATAACCATAATATTGCACATGTAATTGTAGATTAATGATACCAAAATAAATTATATTAAAAAAAAATCACTCTTTGGCCAACACCATAGAAATAATTAAGGCAAGAAATCATCAATGGGTGCTAATGAAGCACAAAAATAAGATATTTACATAGTCAAAAAGTACATCCCCACAAAACACATATTAATTACAAAGAGGAAGAGAATAAAGACACCTCCCCAGAGAAGACATGCAGTTGGCAAATAAGCAAAAAGAAAAGGTGCGCCACATCATATGTCATTAGGGAAATGCAAATTAAAACAATGAGATACTACTACATACCTATTAGAATGGTAAAAATCAGAATACTAATGTCATCAAGTGCTGACAAGAATGTGGAGCAAAAAGAATTCTCACCCACTGCTGATGAAAATACAAAATGATACAGCCACTTTGAAAAACAGTTTGCTTGTTTCTTACAAAAATAAACACACTCTTACCATATGATCCAGCAATAGGGCCCTTTGGTATTTAGCCAAAGGAGTTAAAAACATATGTCCAAACAAAAGCCTATACACAATGCTTAAAGCAGCTTTACTCATAACTGCAAGATTGGAAGCAACCAAGATGTCCTTTATCCATCAGCAGGTGGATGGATAAATGAACTGTGGCACACCCAGACATTGGAATATCACTCAGCACTAAAAAGAAATGTGCTTAGAAGCAATGAAGAGGCATGGAGGACACTCAGGTACATATTAGTAAGTGGAAGAAGCCAACCTGAGATGGCTCTATACTGTATCATTCCAACCATATGACATTTTGGAAATGACAGAACTACGGAGGAGTAAAAAGATCAGTGATTGCCAGGGGTTAGGGGGAAAATGGAATGAAAAGGTAAGCACAGAGGATTTTTTGGGTAGTGTAACTACTCTAAATGATACTATAATGGAGGATGCAAACCACTATAAATTTTCGCAAACCCACAGAATGTGCAACACCCACAGTAAACTCTAAAGTAAACTATGGACTCAGGTGAAATAATGCGTCAAATCGATGTGGGTTCACCAATTGTTACAAATAAACCCCTCTGGTGGGTGATGTTATGCATAGGGGGACAGGGAGTATGTCTGAAATCTCTGTACCTTCCACTCATTTTCACTATGAACCTGAAAACTGCCTAAAAAAAATACTTAAAAAAATTGTATCATCTAGGTTTAATCGGGAGGAAATAACAGACAAATGCAAACATGCTACAAAATAACCAGCCATTTTTCAAACTCATCCGGATTTAGAAAGATACTGAGAAACTGCCCCAGACTGGAGGAGACTACAGAGGCATGCCAACTAAAAGCTGTATGGGGTCCTGCATTGAATCCTGCACCAGGACAGGGTAATGGGTGGACCAATTGGTACCATTTGAATGAACTCTGTAGATTAAGCAATGATCAGTGTTAATTTCCTGGTTTTGATTTAAGTATACTATGTTTATAAAATGTAAACATTAGGAGAAGCCCAGTGAAAGTTTCTGCAGCTTTTTAAAAGTGAAACAATTTCAAAAAGAAAAGTTAAATTTAAAAATAAAGAATACAGGATTAGGAACAAATGCCACCACATAAATGGATAAACTAAACCAGAGGTCAGCTAACTTTTCCCGTAAAAGCAGATTTGTAAATAGTTTATTTAGGCTCTGTGGGCTAAATGTCCCTGTCATGACTCCTCATCTCTGCCATCTTAGCACAAAAGCAGCCAGAGACAGTAAGTAAAATATCAAGCTTGACTGTGTTTCAGTAAGAGGAGGAAGAGGAGGGGCCAGATTTAGCCTGAGGCTGCAGTTTGCTCACTCTACAACTAAACAGAGATCTTGATCTTTCAAAAGTTTAACACAGTACAACAACCCCAGTTCTTTCTTAAATAAATGTCAAACTTTCTCCAGGTTTTATCAAATAAAATTGAAATTTCATCTATTACTGCTATTATTTTCAGAATTCTTTATCATACACTGTAAGTTCATTGTGCACAGAACCACTAAAAAGAGACACCTAACAGTTTTAATAACGATCGTAGCTAAGCTTCCTATTAATAGTTCCAGCACAGAATGAGCTAAAGGAGGCATTTAACTAAATTGACCTCATTTGGACCTTAAAATAAATTTATGAGTTCTGCACTAAAACAAAAAAGCAAATAAAGAAAACATTTTGGGGTCTCAATTTTAAATCTAACTTTACCTAGAAATTCTGCGTCAAAATGTTTAAAATCTTCCTATTTCCCTTATTCACATTTTAAAACAATGTAAACTGCTCCTAGTTATATTTCTCTGATAAGCTTTTGTGCACATATGCTGACTTGACTGATTCAACATTATTTAATCATTAATTGGGTAATTTCAGAAAATCTGGCTATTCAAGAATTAAAGTATAAAATGAGTGAAATTATCTGGACTGAAATTTGTATACCATTTCTTTAGTTTGACAGCATTATCAACTTTGGATAAAATGGAAGAGTTCTAGTTTAAAGGGATATACATCTTACAAATAATTTTAAAAGTAAAAATAAGGTACAAACTTTTAGGAAAAATAAGTCATGGGGATGTAATGTACAGCATAGTGACTATAGTTCATAATACTTATTGTATATTTGAAAGTTGCTAGAAGAGTAGATCTCTATCACAAGAAAAAAGCAATTTTTTGTAACTGTATGGTGATGAATGTTAATTAGACTTAACTGTGTTGATCATTTCACAATATACACAAATATCAAATTATTATGCAGTACACTTGAAACTAATGCTTTATGTCAATATACCTCAATTTTAAAAAGTAAATGTAACTTTATTAAGGGCTATAAGGTTTAGCTACGTGATTTGCAAACCTCACTCAATCAACTCAGAAAGAACTACCAGATCTGGGCGTCAGAAATATGTTAGATATTTTTACCCAAGAATTTGTCACGAAAGAAGACCAAAGGCAGCATCACTGAAAAACTTAAATAATATAAATGACATGATAACCATATGTAAACACTAGACTTTTTTAAAAGGCCAGGAACCTGAGTTAACTGTAATTAGCCTGTGTGGCTAAGCATGGTGGCACACCATTAGCAACATGAGCTCCGGCCTCGAGTTCAGGAGACTCCTCACTCCACCGCCAGGTACTGAAGATGATCACTCACAGTGAAAAGCACTCACAAAGCAACAGCCCAGACCAGTGCAGGCCATCAACCAGCCACAACTTACCCCAGGGTGTTGCCTGCCAGCCTGCCCAGAGTTTCAGAACCTGAGAGAAACCATGGAGAGTCGCTTGTCCTACCGGGCCTCGATGTCCTCCCCGCCCCTGAGTTGCTGTTCAACTTTGACCTGGGCACAACAAGAGGTGGAACAGTCACAGAACTGTCCCAAACTCCCTAGGAAAAGCCCTCAATCCCCACCTCACTCTGGGCCCTAACTGTGGTGACAATTCTCTGATTACTCCTACTGAAATGTATGCTTCACATCAAAGAACAAACCTAACTTGTAGCCTCAAAACAAGCCAGGGGCCTGACTGAAATGGTTTTCTTAGTTCAACCGCAAATGAATTGTCTGTAAATGATACTTTAAATCTTTTCATGTAACCATGCTTTCCTTAGAAGTGATCACTGAAACTAAGATATTACCTAGCAACCTTTTTAATATGCCATCATTTATAAAATAAGACCAAAGTTTTAAAGACTCTGTCATTTTCAAATTGAATTAGTTGATTTTGAAATATTAAAAGGGAAAAAAACATGATCTAAAAAGTCATTTCAATCAAAGAGAGAAGATCTGACTTGGGACCTACCAAATACATAATCACTCTTCTGATAACCTATTCTGTTAAGTGATCATGGACTCCTCTGCTATTTTTAATGCTAATATTTTAGCTATAAATCACTGCTTGCATAAATATTAAAATCAAACTACAAAGTAACCATTTCACTCTATTTTAAGTGTATCATTTTCTACAATGCTTTTTTTTAACTTAAGGGTTACCAAAATCAAAACACAAGCTTAATAAAATACCTTTTAAGAGTTAAATATTTAAGTAAAAAAGACATCATGTCTTACCCATCATTATTATCAGGTTTACCCAACTCCAATCTGTCTGGTTGTACTGAAAAACCGATCCTGCAAACTCTACCATCCTAAAAGCAAAGAAAATAAAATTTCCAAAGTAAAAATGTGTATTAAAATTTGAATTTATTCAACAAACAGATTATGTGCCTATCACTGTCAATTCTGAAGACAACAAGCTCCCTTAGGGAAGGTACTCATGCCTACGGTGGGGAAATACATTTTACAGACATTATCAAGAAATCAGTAAACATAACTTAAGAAATTTCAATCTAGCAGAATTCAGAGCAAGGCAATTCCTGGATATCAGGAACTTCTCCATTCAGTTACTAATTTTCTAATCTCTACTAAATAATCTAAGCTTTCTCTGAGCCAGAGAATTTACACAATAAGGAAATGGAACTGGGTGATCTGTTTTCTGATCTGCAAATGCTGTTTTCCATGGTTAAAATGCAAAGTTGTATTTTAACTCTTCATTTCGACTTCTCTACTTTAGAGCAAACAATTTACCTCAAGAAGAAAGGCAGCATGATTTGGTCCCACCACACATTGTTTAATAGTAGCCTGTTCCAACACATTCAAAGGGGGGTGGCTAGAGAATTAAAAAAAAAAGCATGCAGGTAAGATTTTTTATTAGCAAATATATATATCCTGGGGGTTTTTCTTTTTAATCCAATTAACAAAAGAAAAAAATGCTGGCAAAACCTATTTGATAAAGTAATATTTTAAAGCAATAATTGAAAAACGATAATAATCATGATCTCCCCCTATCTTTATAGTTCCCTGGTATGCCAGATTTTTAAAAAATCAGTATGAACAGAAACTGTAATTCAGATGAACCCAACTCATAAAAAGTTGATTGTTAAAATATTCTTAATAGCTGCTGTTCAAATGAGTTTTTTCCTAATAAAGAAAAATGATTCAAGAAATTTAAAATATCTTAAAACACTTACCTGTTTAAATTATATTTGTTCAGTTTCTCTGAAACTTCCCGTAACCTTTAAAAACAAAACAAAACATGAATAAACCATATGTACAGATCCTCTGCAAACAGAATAGTTCTATTAGGTACTTATGCCTTTATTCGTGATTTCTAACAATAATATACTCTCCTTTGCAAACAGAGTAGTTCTATTAGGTACTTATGCCTTTATTTGTGATTTCTAACAATAATATACATAAAACCTGCCATGGAAAGAATGTTTTTAATATTATCTTTGGTTTTTTTGCTCCGAAAAAGATCACAAATCAACTTTATATCTCCCTCCTCCCTCTCTCACCTCCTCATTATTAAGTTCATCAATAATCTTAATCTCATTTAACAGATGAGGAAACTGAAGTTTCTAGAGCTTACAGAACAACAGTGGCAGCAGAGCAGGTACTTGAACCAACACCCAGGGGAAAACCACTTTTTAAACACTCGTGTACAGATGCCAAAGAGGTTCTTGAATATATGCTTATCATGAAATGAAAATATTTCACAAGCACAAATCTATTAAGAATTTAACATAGTGAGGCAAGAAAAGCTCAAAAGCCTAAATGACTTAAGACTTAAGTCTCAAGATCTTGAAAGGCCTTATGACACAAAACTGTACAAGTTACAATCTGTCCACATCTACATCTATAAAAAAAGAATGACCCCTTCCATCTTTAAGAGTGGGAGTATGCTTAGAAAAACCTCAAAAAGTTATATAACAAAAGCATATTAATTCATATTACCTAATGTTATTTTGTTGTTTCTCTCAAGAAAAGTCTTGAATATAAAATATTGTAATACTCATTTAAACTAGGCATTTCTGTCAACCTAAGAAGTCATTTTATAATGTAAAGATATAATCAAATGTAGAGATTTTAAAGAGTTCCATTCTATTAAGTTACCAAATAATTGCCTGGTCTTTCTCAAGTTTTTCTGAAATAACTCTCTTAAAGATGAAAGTGGTATACATACTCCAAAAATAAATCACACCTTAAAGCCAGTTGAGGATTTAAAAGCTGTCACAAGTTATATATTATATGGTCAAGTAACCTAATAATTTCAATAATTCTAGTAGAAGCCAGCTGTCTCTCAACTTTATTCTCTAAAGTCCTATGTCCAATACTGAGGAGCATCTTTCAAACACTAACATATGTACAGTATACTGTCCAATACAGAATCTTAGTCCTCTGCAAGAATAACTTTCAAATGATGCCATACTTAATTTCTCCCCCAAGAAGTAGCTACTGACTGGTGACTTTATTCTCACTCCCAAAGAACAGCATCTGATCCTGTGTGACTTAGCCCCCAGTACAATACATTTTCATTTCATAACCTAGTGCTGCAGTTACTTTCATCAACAAAAATGTGTTTCATCATGTGCTACGGAGACAAGCTTTTTCACTGAATCCCAGCTAGCTCACCTACAAGGCACACTGCTGCACTCCAAGAAAAGAGTAATGCACTGTTTGGAACTCAGGAACTCTGAGAGGCGGACTAAAAAACAGGGAAAAAATAAACTGGGAGGTTCCGAAATGGGCAATCACAACAGCCTTCAGAAGACCCAGAGCAGGGGCAGGAGCTCTCACTCTCCTAGGCCCACATTTACTATGAGTAATTCACAAAAGTCCTCAGACTCCAGCCAGAGAGTGAGAAAAAGCTAAAAAAGATTTTAGTTCCCAAAAATCATAGTAGAAACACTTTCAGAGGTTATGTTCAAGGGCATACAACTAAACCTATTCATTTCCATTCCTTTTTCTTAGCCCCACAACTGTCGCTAGATAGAACCTTCACAAAGTATACAGTTGGAGGGGGTGGGGACAAAGGAACTAAATTTGTCAAAGCCTTTTCAAAGCTGGACGATAATCATGGCTCCAAATATCATTCCACCTACATAAAACTAAAATAAGCTTTTGAGGACATCAGAATGTTACAAAGTAAAAGGTGAAGAACTCAACAGCAAATTTCAGACTATTAAGGGATAAAAGAAATGGCTACTGCTATCAGTTAAATTATATCTGAAAAATCATGGTAGATTCCTATCACATCTGATACGTAAGCCCACTAGTACTGGAATCAATACCTATTGGATAGCAAGAAATCTGGGGTTTATTCCCCCCTCACCTACTATTAACTGGGCTCATAAAAGCCCATCAGGTTTCAGGTTCTCATCTATGTGAGGGAAGACTAACAGTCTGAACTCTGGTTCCATTTTCAGTTCTGAAACTCTTATGGATGTATAAAAAGTAATATATCAGTGGAGGATATATATGTAACATTTATATGGAAATAGCACTTACTAACTGTCACATTCAATTCGTTTCACCTATTTGAAACTTTCAGATACAAACTGATTTACATGGACACTCAGAATGTTCCCCCAAATATCAAGTTTTTAAAACTCTTAAATTCAATCCCAAAAACTTATACAAAATTTTTTTTTATATATACAAAATTTTGTATCATTCCTCTAAATCTCGAAACAGTTGTCATGATTAAACTGGCCCCCTACACATTAGTTTACACACATCCCAGATAAAAGTGACAAACCTTCAAGCAAAAAAAAGAAGCTAGCTATAAAACAAGAACTATTTATTTCCTTTTAACATTACAGTCCCCAGCAGACATGCAAATCACATAATCACTGCAGGCCAGTGATCATATTCATTTAAATCTAGTTACTAAATGTCTCTACATAAGTATCAGGTGCTTGTCTAGTTTACAGAATCTTCCTCCAAAAGCTTAAAATGCTTGAACATATTATATTAACTTTATCTCTTCTCATAGCAACATTAACAAGTTTTCCCTGTTTTAAAAATAAACGGAAAACCACCCTAGAGCTCACCAAATTCCTTTTTAGAATAAACCTTTACATGCAGTTGTGATGAAAAACAATTTAAGAGTGCAACATAACAGTACAAAACAACCTCATAACTCAGCAGTTAATCTCATTCAAGGACAGACAGGAAAGCCTCTGTGGGATAGCTTTAACACACAATGGATAGGTTAGCAATAAGCTTCTGACAATCCTTAGTACTCCTACACCAAAGATTTATTCTATATTCTGATTCTCTAATTTTATTCCTTTAAATTTATAGACACTGTACAGAACCAGAGGCTGAACTTTTTTCTAAAGCACCAAGGTAAGGTTAATAGCAAACTGGTATTAATAGAGAGACAAGAAATCAAACTGAACTAGAAACTAACATATTTCAGTGCTGCCCTTGAAATCCCCCATAATTTCAGTCCCATTTTCCCAAATTCAACACTATAATTTCAAAGATAATCCACCTTCTCCCTGACCCTCAGCGGCACCAGCACTCAGGGCAGTCCTTCAGTCCTGTCTGCCTGCCCCCACACCGCGTTAACACACCGCACAGCCACACACACAGGCCTAACCGGAATGCAACCATAGGCATTTCTAGCTCAATTTCTAAAACTAAAAAATGTAGATGTACTTAGATCCCTAAAAGGCTTCAATTCTCCAGGACAGAAAGGTATTCCTGACACCCTACCTTCTACAAACTGATGGTTTCAGGGTATCCGGAACCGTAAAACAAGGTGCACTGCCCATGTTTCACTTTGATCAGCATCATCTGCCACCAGTACATTTACTCCAGTCTCATTCCTACCATTTCAGGCCCAGCTCAAATGCTACCTCGTCTGTGAACATTTTCCTGGTAGCCCTAATTTTCTTCCGTGGTAAGTCTATATATAGCTTCTCCCTCACATAGGACCTTCACGGTCTACACTGTCATCCTTTGTGTCTGAACTGGCTTCACAGACAGTAAGCAAAGGAAGGATAAAATTTACCAAATCTTCCCCCACTCTTCCACTTCTTTAGATATAGTTCCAACAGTGAAAAATGTGTCATAATACTTGTATACAGCACATTTCTGAGGCAGAAAAGGTTCCTGAACTTAATCTCAACAAAGCTCCCTCCCCAGGTCTCCCACCTCAAGTTAAAGTTTAGAACAAGCAAGAACAGTGTGAAAATACAGAGTTCTTTTAGGACAGTTGCCCATATAACTTATAAGCAGACCAGCTAACAGAAAGATAAGGTTAATAACACAACACCTACCCAATAATCATATTACCAAACAGCCTTTAAAGGGACCTCACTCCACCTCCAGATATCCGTTGATGGAATAAAACTTTTAACACACCCATATAATTTCATTTTGGAATAAAGGCCTTAGCAATCTATACAAGGAAACAACAGTCAACAGGTAATAAGGTAACCTACAACACTAAACCACGGATTCCTATAGAAAATGACTTAAAGCTCACCTCGTCCCCACATCAGAGAGGGCAGGTATTGCCAAATTGCAAATGCAGTGTATTACATACAAACCTATGCCCAGATTATTTTCTTGTAGGAAAAGAAAACACATTTTTCTTGTAGAAAAAGGAGTACTTCTGGCATCACTCCAAAGGCAAGCTCTCTAAATCTTAAAGCCTAAAACTCAAGAAGAAATGAAACTGCTTATTTCTGGAGAGGGGAGCAATGGCTATGTTACCAGAGAGATGGGAGATACTAGAGTCAAACCCATCTCTCATCACAGACCATGGGTGTTCTGTTCGTCATCACTTTCCTAAGTACAAGCAGTTGGTCCTAAACTTTTCAGACACTGTTCTTTTATCCAACTATTGTGCCACACTATATACACTGCCACCTCTGAACTGTTTCCTTGCACACCAGCTGTTCACAGTATCTCTGATATCAATAAATTCAAGCTATCATGGGTGGCCCTACCTGCCTGCCACTGTCACTGGGAGGAAAGGCTGTGCTTCGGGTAGTTTGCAGAGGGCATTCTGAGATGGTCATCTGCTTGAGCTAGCATCTAGCAGGCACATCCCACCCGCACGGTCAACTTACTCCACCCAGTCGAGACAGCATCCAATGCCACATCCTTTCTCACACAGTTCTGTAGGGAACGGCAAACCACCTACGATGCGCCCACAGGTGAGCCCCTGTAGGGGCTTTTGGGCATAAAATGGAAGGGGGTCAGCTGAGTCTCCTCCCCATGCTGCAATATGGATTTGGTTTTGTGTGAAGGGGACACATCCACTACCCACCCACTCTGTGTTGTGACTTAAGTATCAGGAGCTAACTTGATCAGTGGGGCTGAGGGTGGCAGGGAAGAACCTGGAAAGGATTAGGGTGGCCTTGGCCCAAGCAAGAAACATCAACAGTTAGGGCTGATTCTCTTTATCTCTGTGATTGTGAAAGACTCTCACTGTCTATCTGAAACTTGACTTCAAGACATACAATTTTCAGAAACATTTTTGAAATACATTTTGTATTGCTTTTATCTTAATTTAACCTTGATCATGGATGGGTTCCTCAACTTTCAGATTTCATGGAACAGTAAATAGGAGTGGGGATCGCTAAAGAGAGAAGTGATAAAGCTATTTGGACAATACACACATGGGGGAGAAAAATCACTACACCTCATTTTCACAGCATAAATGGAAGAAGGCCTTATTAGAATAAATATTAATTAAATCAATTTTTAGCTAATTTTAGAACTCCCCATTTTGTCTTTATTTTTCTCATGTCACAGCTAACCACAGAAAGCTCCAAAGTTTAACATTAAAGAATTAAGGAATCCAATTAAAAAATGGGCAGAGGATCTGAAAAGACACTTCTCCAAAGAAATTCAAATGGCCAACAGGCACATGAAAAGATGCTCCACATCCCTAATCATCAGAGAAATGCAAATTAAGACCACAATGAGATAACACCTCACACCAGTTAGGATGGCCACCACCCAAAAGACAACAACAAATGTTGGCAAGGATGTGGAGAAAGGGGAACCCTCCTACACTGTTGGTGGGAATGTAAATTAGTTCAACCATTGTAGAAAGCAGTATGGAGGTTCCTCAAAAAACTCAAAATAGAAATACCATTTGACCCAGGAATTCCACTCCTAGGAATTTACCCTAAGACTACAGCAGCCCAGTTTGAAAAAGACATATGCACCCCTATGTTTCTCACAGAACTATTTACAATAGCCTAGAAATGGAAGCAACCTAAGTGTCCATCAGTAGATGAATGGATAAAGAAGATGTGGTACACATACACAATGGAATATTATTCAGCCATAAGAAGAAAACAAATCCTACCATTTACAACAATATGGATGAAGCTAAAGAGTATTATACTCAGTGAAAAAAGCCAGGCGGAGAAAGACAAGTATCAAATGATTTCACTCATCTGTGGAGTATAAGAACAAAGAAAAACTGAAGGAACAGAACAGCAGCAGACTCACAGAACCCAAGAATGGACTAACAGTTACCAAAGGGAAAGGGACTGGGGAGGATGGGTGGGAAGGGAGAGATAAGCGGGAAAAAGGGTCATCATGATTAGCACACACAATGGGGGGAGGGGTACGGGGAAGGCAGTACAACACAGAGAAGACAAGTAGTGATTCTATAGCATCTTACTAGGCTGATGGACAGTGACTGTAATGGGGTAGGTGGTGGGGACTTGATAATGGGGGGAGTCTAGTAACCGTAATGTTGCTCATGTAATTGTACATTAATGATACCAAAATTTTTTAAAATCCTTATAGCTATCGATTAGTTTAGTCAAAAGTTCATATGAAAAAAAGAATTAAGGAGTAAGATTAGTATAATGGCCAAACAGGAACTAAAAATGCTACCAGAAGTAAAACCAAAGACTTTAGGCTTTAAGAAAGCAGAGACCATAAGTTTATTTCTTTATATCTCCTACAGGTTTTTCTTTAAAAATAAAATCAGAATCTCTGGATACCTATTTTCCACCTCCCAAATATTCTTTAAGTCTTCTCCACAGCCTCTTTTCCCAACCCTTCATAAGTAAAGATTCTCAAACTTTTTGATCTCAGGACCATATTACACGCTGAAGAATTGAGGACCCCCAAAAGTGTTTATATGGGTTACACCTACTGGTATTTGGATCATTATAGTAAAAATGAAGAAAATTTTGAGTATTTTTAAAATCATAAGCTCTTTACATATTGACATAAATTACCTTATGAAAGAAAACTATTTTCCCAAAAATATTTGTAATGGGGCACTGTTTTATATTTTCGCTGCCCTCATTATTAGTCTTAATGTAAGATAGCTGGCTTCTCAGATCTGCTTCTGCAGCCAGTATGTCACAGTATATATTGTTTTGGCTGAAGTATATGAAGAAAAGCCGGCCCTATATAGACAAGTTGTTGGAGAATGGAGGGATATTTTAATATCATTTTCAGTTCATTGCAAATATCCTTCTTTGATATCACACCAAAACTTAACAAGTGGTAATTTATTAAAGTTTGGGACAAATGTGAAATCTACAACCCAATAAACTTTTGTTCTATCTTTTGCCCATCCATGCATCAGTACCAGCATGCACTGGTCATATGGAAAATATTGGTTTACTGACTTAATGCCGATCTTCAAAATCATGCCTGTGAGAGTCACTACCAATCTACATGTCAAACTCATAGTGATGACCACACATTTCCCACAATTCTAAATTTTGCTTGAAAGCTCAGTTTTATCACAGGTAACAAATAGCTTCAGGTTGTTTTCCTTGAAATGACAAGCTCGCTTCCTTTTCCAAGAAATGTCTGTCAATATCCACATTTGAATAACCAGAGTTTGTCAGTCACTCTTTCAAGTAAAAATGGAATTCCACGATGAAAGTAGCTAGTTTAGCCTGCAACTAAAACAACTACCAAAGTGCTTTTCCACAAGACAATGTTTGCCTCATTTTGTCACATCATTTACAATACTAAAGTGACATATACTCAAAGGTTTAAGATTTAATAAAGTTAGTCATTTTTACCGCTTCATCGAGGACATACTGAACCAAAACTGGCTTTTTTTTCCTGTAAGTGCAAAAAAGTGAAGAATACAATTAATTCTGAATACAGTTTGGTACCACTGTTTTGATTTGTGCTAAGAAGCCAGTATTTTATCCACTAACTGCTTTTGAACAACAGCACAAGTTTCAAAAACCGTGAGAAAGACAAAATCTCACTATTATTGTGAAGACAGTTTTGACCTCAGGGTCTTTGGGACCCCAGGGCCCACGGACACAAATCCGAAAACTGCAGTACTCTTTTAAAATGCATAGTGCCACTGAAAAAAACCAATGCTAAATCAAGTGTTAGAAAAGAATAATTGCTCGTTGTGAATAAAATGCAAGTCCCTGTGGCCAGGATTCTCACTTGGCCCTGGTGGCTAGCTCACTACACACGTGCGGGCAATGTGTTGTTATTGACTCTATATAAAGAGCTCCGCCCAGTGCTCTGCACGACAGGGTGGCACAGCTGCAAGGCTGCAGGAGAGCAGAGCAGAGGACAGAGACTGAGACAGCTGTGTGGGTAGAGAGGCCCAGAGGACAGCTGTGTAGATTAAGAGGTCCAAAGTGGTTGTGTAGGCCCAGAGGCAGAGACCGGCTTGCTGCGTGCAGACTCACTCTAAGTGGATGGGATTTTAGTGACTGACCTGACACTGTGGAAATAAAGTTGGGTATAACTTTTTCACCCCAAGAACATTCTACTGTCATTTCTTTGGTCACACTGAATTCATAGTGAACTTGCCCGGCGCTGAAACCCATTTGGCAAGACACTCATTTTCTTACTAAAATAGACACAACGTCAACCCAAATCACCTAATTATGCACTTTTAAAATACTTTTTGAATTATGGATATTCTTTGAGACTACACCAAAACTCAACAAAACTGATGGTTTCCTATAAGTTGGTTGTAATACAGAATCTGAAATCCAGCAATGAGCTTTTCATATTATTACATTAAAACCCACTGGTCCGTATTGCACTCTGAATAATCATTTACCCACGAATGACTCTGTTTAGGTATAAAGTGGCAGAGCAAAGCAGCATGAAGTAGTATAAGCATATTTAAAATTTTAATACTGCCTCCCTGATAGTACTAAACTCCCATAAAAGGCACTAAGCATCTTAATCATTCACTTGCCAGTGGTTTTCAATAAAGGAGGGAGAGGCTAGAGGGGAAAAGATACAAAAGAACCTCTTTAAGATTTACATACATGCAAATAATACAGTCAATTACTAAGGTGGGGTGGGGCACTTAAGGAGATGTCACAAACTGCCTTGTTACAGAAGTACACATAATATTGAATCACATGGCATTTAAAATTTAAAGACTTTTAAAGATTCTTAGCCAATATTTGAACTTGGAAGATTTAATACAGATTTTCAGATCTCTAGCTTCTCTTGAAAAATGAGACCTAGCAACTGAGCTTATATTCCCTTGTAGTGACTAAAGGTGCTCTTACCTGCCTAGCACCTGTAGGCATCAGGCTGGAGACCACTGATACAGCATTACTCCTCCCAGCCTCTGAAAAAGGTCCTTTCCTTAGGGAAGATGAAGCTAATCAGTTTTATAATTCAAATCTCAGCTTGTACATTGATCCCCTAATAGATCTTTGCTCAGCCGTAAGTCTCCACATTTTATTTCTCTGACTTGTTAATTTCTAAACTAGCAGTCTGACTTTTCTCAGTTTTTGTCCACCCAAAGAAAATTATACCAAGTAGCAAACACCGACTTTACTCTTAAATGACCCCGACATCATACAAGCAGTAGCTTTGTAGAGGGAAAATCCTTCTGTCAGCTTCCTGAGTAACAATTATAGGTAAGACTTATACATACTTTATGCTTATGGGGATGACAAATGCCAGTTTATATGTGTTCACTTTAAATAAATGATATAGGACATTCACTTTCACCTTCAGGATGCATTCCAGACCAAAAAGAAGAGAAATTTCTAAATAAATATTATAAATTCATAAAATAATATAAATTTTAATGGGAATATTTTTAACTACTTTCCCTAAAATGGTTTCAGTTGAAAATGTTAGAAGATTTCCATAAAACTAAGATGAGAAAATTTATGTTACAGAAACACTCTGCCAACTACCAAAAAAAAATGGCAATATACTTATGAATAATTTCTTGCCCTAACATGGAAAATATTCTGGTTAGAAACTCTGATATAGTGTCATAAATAACATTTTTCCTAATAAAATTAAAGACTAAAATCCCAAACTATTGTGCCAAATGAAAGCTAAACACATCTCTCAGAAAACTAAATGATGAACAGAACAAAATGAGTCATTTTCCTTTAAAGCCAAACCAACCATGTTATTTTCAGCTCCATTCAAAATAGGAAAAGCACATGACAAATAGACAAGAAGAAATTTGGTAGAAAAAAACACAGGATATTAATTCTTCTTGACAATTTCATTAAGCCTTCTGTCTCAGCTAATTTCATTTTAAGACAGTAAGCCTATACATACATACAAGAATCAAAGTATGTTAACATATAGAATGAGAAGACTTCTTCAGAGCTCCCATCCAAAAATGTAGCATCCAGCCAAAATTTCAAGAGAGAATTGGTTTTCTTCACCCTTAGACCATATCCACATTCCGAGTATCAGCAACACCATTCATTAAAGTGTCTGCCAAATGCAGATAACATACTCAGATCATACAAACCCAATTTTAATTTCACATACAAATCAAATATCTCATGACATAACTGATGCACTTTATAGTATAAATGCTGCCACTTGGCATGTTATCCAGTCCTTGAGATAGAACTGTATAACATACCTGTAATGAAAGCTGGTTTTTCCACAGAAACAGACAATTAGGAGGTTATATTCCTGACTCATCTTGATGACATGAGTTTCAGGACAGCTTTAAGTTAGAGCTACTGGGATGGCTTCTTACTGCCCTTTTCATATCAAAGATGAAATAGCAGTTTTACTGCGTTTGACACGATCCTTTTACATGCCCCAGCTGCCATCCATCTGCCCCAGGAACCACACCTGCAGATTTGAGGCGCAACTTGGTGGGGTGGGAAAAACATGGGCTGTGGTGTCAGACAAACCTGGGCTTGATTCCTTCCCTACCAAATATTCATTGGCTCTGTACCCTTAAGGCAAGCTTACTTAACCTCCCAGAGCATGGCAGGGTTTCTTGGTCTCTGAAATAGAGAGGAAACCACTCATCTGGTAGTGCTGTGGTAAGAATTAAAGGTAATTTTGTAAAGTTATCTTGGAAAGAGCCAAGCACTAAAACCTCAGTAAGTGACAGCCATTATCATTATTACTTAAGGTTATTTTTCATCCTTGGGTAGCTTGCTATATATATTTGGCTGCTTCAAATCTACCCAGTTCCTGAGTTGGTTGCCAAACTAAATCTGAATCTGAGATCAAGGGTAGAAACCTGAGGGTCCAGGGAATGACAGTTAAATCCAGGAATTCAGGAGTTCCAGGAAGATGGCGGCATGAGCAGAGCGGCAGAAATCTCCTCGCAAAACTATATATAATCTATGAAAATAAAGCAAATACAACTACTCTTAAAAGACAGACCAGAATTTACAGCGCACAGCCTGCATCGGCACCTGAGAGGACTCGGCACCCCGTGAGGCGGTAAGATATGGAGCCGCGTCCCAGCGGGACCCGAGCACTCCCCCAACACAGCGCACCAGCGGGAGGAGAGGATTCACAGCCGGGAAGGAGTGGAAGAACACGCCCGCGAAATAACCAACCCCGGTGATCTGTGCTGGAAGCACTGACGCACATGGCACGGTGCATCGGATATTGGAGAGGCAGAAGGTGCAGGTTTTGAGCTGGGAACGCGCCCGGGTCTGTGTAGCCAAAGCCCAGGGACAAGAGAAAAGCGCGCACTGTTTTTAGCGGTCTTGGAGAGGTGGGGGGCCCAGCAAGGGAACACGACCGCCCCAGCACGCTCAGCCAGCGGGCTGGGAGTCCTGAGGAATTTCCGACCCTTTGGTCGGCAACTGGGAAAAGGTAGCCACACTGAAGCTTTCCACAGAGAACAACAGCCTCCCATTCATTCCACCCCGGCCAGAGCTAAAAAGAGCGCCGCGGCTGCGGAACAGTGGAGCAACAGCTCCACCTACAATATCCTTCCAGAATCCACTCCGGGTGGGCGTTTTTTGCTTTTTTTTTTCCTTTCTATTCTTTTCTTCTCTTTCTTTCTTTTTTTCTCTTTTCCTTCTCTTCCTTCTCTTCTTGTTTATTTGTTTGTTTTTTTAGTCTTAAAGAGCCGAGCTGACATCCGTGGCACCTACCAGCAACCACTGCTATGGCCACAAAAAGACAGGAATATCGTACAGACCAAGATCACCCAGACCCAGACAACACCTGAGAGGGAACCTGAAGGGATGAAAATGTACAATCTTCCTGAAAAAGAATTCAGAATAAAAGTCATAACCATGCTGATGGATCTACAGAGAAATATGCAAGAGTGGAGGGAGGAAGTGAGGGAAGTCAGGAAAGACAATGCAGAAATGAGAAAAGCCATAGATGGGCTTAGCAGCAGACTGGATGAGATGCAAGAGATTGTTAATGGAATAGAAATGAGACACCAGGAATACAGAGCAGCTGAGGCAGAGAGAGATAAAAGGATCTCTAGGAATGAAAGAATATTAAGGGAACTGTGTGACCAATCCAAACAGAACAATATTTGCATTATAGAAGTACCTGAGGAAGAAGAGAGAGAAAAAGGGATAGAAAGTGTCTTTGAAGAAATAATTGCTGAAAACTTCCCCATGCTGGGGAAGGAAATAGTCTCGCAGTTCTCGGAAGCCCACAGATCTCCTAACACAACGGACCAAAGGAAGACAATACCAAGACACATAATAACTGAAATGGCAAAGATCAAAGATAAGGACAGAGTACTAAAGGCAGCTAGACAAAGAAAAACGATCACCTACAAAGGAAAACCCATCAGACTATCATCAGACTTCTCAACAGAAACCTTACAGGCCAGAAGAGAATGGATTGACATATTTAATGTAATGAAACACAAGGGGGTGGAACCAAAAATATTGTATCCAGCACGATTATCATTTAAATATGACGTAGGGATTAAACAATTTCCAGACAAGTGAAAGCTGAGAGAATTTCCCTCCCATAAACCAACTCTACAGGACATCTTAAAGGAACTGCTCTAGAGGGAAGCACTCCTAAGGCTAAAAAGATGTCACCAGAGAAAATAAAATCATAGCAAAGAAAGCAGACCATCCAAATATGAACTAAAGGCAAAAAATAAAACAGTATATAAAGAATGGAGGAGGAAGAATAAGAAGGGAGAGAAAAAAAGAAATAACAGACTGTGTTTACAATAACTTAACAAGAAAGTTAAGTTAGACTGTTACATAGTAAAGAAGCAATGCTTGAACCTTTGGTAACCACGAATCTAAAGCCAGCAATGGCAATAAGTACATATCTATCGATAACCAGCCTAAATGTAAATGGACTGAATGCACCAATCAAAAGACACAGAGTAACAGAATGGATAAAAAAGCAAGACCCATTTAATATGCTGTCTACAAGAAACTCACCTCAAACCCAAAGATATACACAGACTAAAAGTGAAGGGATGGAAAAAGATACTTCATGCAAACAACAAGGAGAAAAAAGCAGGTGTGGCAGTACTTGTATCACACAAAATAGACTTCAAAACGAAGAAGTAGCAAGAGATAAAGGACATTACATAATGATAAAGGGGTCAATCCAACAAGAGGATATAACCATGATAAATATATATGCACCCAATACGGGAGCACCAGCATACATGAAAGAAATACTAACAGAATTGAAGGAGGAAACAGACAGTAATGCATTCATTTTAGGTGACTTCAACACACCACTGACTCCAAAGGACAGATCAATCAGACAGAAAATAAGTAAAGACACAGAGGCATTGAACAACACACTAGAACAGATGGACCTAACAGACATCTACAGAACTCTACACCCAAAAGCAACAGGATACACATTCTTCTCAAGTGCACATGGAACATTTTCCAGAATAGACCACATACTAGGCCACAAAAAGAACCTCAGTAATGTCAAAAATATTAAAATTCTACCAACCAACCTCTCAGACCATAAAGGTATAAAATTAGAATTAAATTTTAGAAAGAAATCAAAAAGGCTCACAAATGCATGGAGACTTAACAACATTCTCCTAATTAATCAATGGGTTAACGACTAAATCAAAACAGAAATCAAAGAATATATGGAGACAAATGACAACAACAACACAAAGCCACAACTTCTATGGGACACAGCAAAGGCAGTTCTAAGAGGAAAGTATATTGCAATCCAGGCCTATCTAAAGAAGGAAGAACATTCCTAAATGAATAGTCTAAAGACACAATTACTGAAATTGGAAAAAGAAGAACAAATGAGGACCAAAGTCACCAGTAGGAGGGACATAATAAAGATCAGAGAAGAAATAAATAAAATTGAGAAGAATAAAACAACAGAAAATATCAATGAAACGAAGAGCTGGTTCTTTGAAAAAATAAACAAAATAGATAAACCCCTAGCCAGACTTCTTAAGAGAAAAAGGGAATCTACACACATAAACAGAATCAGAAATGAGAAAGGAAAAATAACGATAGACCCCACAGAAATACAAAAAATTAGAGAACATTATGAGAATCTACATGCTAACAAGCTGGAAAACCTAGAAGAAATAGACAACTTCTTAGAAAAATACAACCGTCCAAAACTGACCAAACAAGAAACATAAAAACTAAACAGACCAATCACCAGCAACGAACTTAAATTAGTAATCAAAAAACTACCCAAGAACAAAACTCCCAAACCTGATGGATTCACCTCTGAATTCTACCAGACATACAGAAAAGAAATAACACCCATTCTCCTTAAAGTTTTCCAAAAAATAGAATAGGAGAGAATACTTCCAAACTCATTCTATGAAGCCAGCATCACTCTAATACCAAAACCAGGCAAAGACCTCACCAAAAAAGAAAACTACAGACCAATATCCCTGATGAACATAGACGCAAAAATACTCAACAAAATATTAGCAAACCGAATTCAAAAATACATCAAGAGGATCATACACCATGATCAAGTGGGATTCATCCCAGGGATGCCAAGATGGTACAACATTCGAAAATCCATCAACATCATCCACCACATCAATAAAAAGAAGAACAAAAACCACATGATCATCTCCATAGATGCTGAAAAAGCATTTGACAAAATACAGCATCCATTCATGATTAAAACCCTCAATAAAATGGGTACAGAGGGCAAGTACCTCAACATCATAAAGGCCATATATGACAAACCCACAGCTAACATGATACGTAACAGTGAGAAGCTGAAAGCTTTTCATTTAAGATTGGGAACAAGACAGGGATGCCCACTCTCTCCACTGTTAATTCAACATAGTACTGGAGGTCCTAGCCACGGCAAGAAGAAAAAACAAAGACATACAAGGCATCCAGATTGGTAAAGAAGAAGTCAAATTGTCACTATTGGCAGATGACATGATACTGTACATAAAAAACCCTAAAGACTCCACTCCAAAACTACTAGAACTAATATTTGATTCAGCAAAGTTACAGGATACAAAATTAACACACATCAATCTGTTGCTTTCCTATACACTAATGAATAACTAACAGAAAGAGAAATCAGAAAAACAATTCCCTTCACAATTGCATCAAAAAGAATAAAATACCTAGGAATAAACCTAATGAAGGAAGTGAAAGACCTATACTCTGAAAACTACAAGACACTCCTAAGAGAAATTAAAGAGGACACTAACAAATGGAAATGCATCCCATGCTCTTGGCTAGGAAGAATAAATATTGTCAAAATGGCTATACTACCTAAAGCAATCTACAGATTCAATGCAATCCCTATCAAACTACCAACAGCTTTCTTCAATGAACTGGAACAAATAATTCTAAAATTCATATGGAACCACAAAAGACCCCGAATAGCCAAAGCAATCCTGAGAAGGAGGAATAAAACAGGGGAATTACGCTCCCTGACTTCAAGCTCTACTATAAAGCCACAGTAATCAAGACAATTTGGTATTGGCACAAAAACAGACCCACAGACCAGTGGAACAGAATAGAAAATCCAAACATTAACCCAAACATATACAGTCAACTAATATTTGATAAGGGAGCCTTGGATATACATTGGGGAGATGATGGCCTCTTCAGCAGCCGGTGTTGGAAAAACTGGACAGCTACATGTAAGAGAATGAAACTGGACTACTGTCGAGCCCCATACACAAAGGTAAACCCAAGGTGGATCAAAGACCTGAATGTAAGTCATGAAACCATAAAACTTTTAGAAAAAAATATAGGCAAAAATCTCCTGTACATAAATATGAGCAACTTCTTCATGAACATATCTCCCCGGGCAAGGGAAACAAAAGCAAAAATGAACAAGTGGGACTATATCAAGCTGAAAAGCTTGTGTACAGCAAAGGACACCATCAGTAGAACAAAAAGACATCCTACAGTATGGGAGAATATATTCATAAAAAACGTATCTGATAAAGGGTTGACATCCAAAATATATAAAGAACTCGTGCACCTTAACAAACAGAAAGCAAATAATCCAATTAAGAAATGGGCAGAGGACATGAATAGACACTTCTCCAAAGAAGAAATTCAGATGGCCAACAGGCACATGAAAAGATGCTCCACATCACTAATCATCAGAGAAATGCAGATTAAAACCACAATGAGATACCACCTCACACCAGTGAGGATAGCCAACATCCAAAACACAAACAACAACAAATGTTGGCGAGGATGTGGAGAAAAGGGAACCCTCCTACACTGCTGGTGGGAATGCAAATTAGTTCAACCATTGTGGAAAGCAGTATGGAGGTTCCTCAAAAAACTCAAAATAGAAATACCATTTGACCCAGGAATTCCACTCCTAGGAATTTACCCTAAGAATGCATCAGCCCAGTTTGAAAAAGACAGATGCACCCCTATGTTTATCGCAGCACTATTTACAATAGCCAAGAAATGGAAGCAACCTAAGTGTCCATCAGTAGATGAATGGATAAAGGAGATGTGGTACATATACACAATGGAATATTACACAGCCATAAGGAGAAAACAAATCCTACCATTTGCAACAACATGGATGGAGCTAGAGGGTATTATGCTCAGTGAAATAAGCCAAGCCGAAAAAGACAAGTACCAAAATGATTTCACTCATATGTGGAGTATAAGAACTAAGAAAAAAAACTGAAGGAACAAAACAGCAGGAGACTCACAGAACCCAAGAACGGACTAATAGTTACCAAAGAGAAAGGGACTGGGGAGGATGGGTGGGAAGGGAGGGACAAGGGGGGAAAAAGGGGTATTACGATTAGCAGATGTAATGTTGGGGGGCACAGGGAGGACTGTACAACTCAGAGAAGACAAGTAGTGATTCTATAGCATCTCACTACGCTGAAGGACAGTGACTGTAATGGGGTTGGGGGGGTGGGGACCTGATGAAGGGGGTAGTGTAATCACCATAATATTACTCATTTAATTGTAAATTAATGATATCAAAATAAATTATTTTAAAAAAATAATAAATCCAGGAATTCTTGGAACTGGAAATCTGTATCTGCACTCTAACTCCCCGTTTCTTGTGCATACGTTTTTATTTCACAAAGAATGAGTCTTCTTGCCCTGGCTACCTCTCAATCTCATCTCTGCACTCTTCCAGAGCAGTCTACGCTCCAGCATCACTACACTTTCACAATTCCTTGACTACACATACTCCCAAACCGCTCTTAATTTTTGGACATACCTGTTCCCGGAGCCTAGAGTTAACTTTACTCCATTACCTTCTACATGTGTACTACTAGTAATCCCTCCAATGCTAGGCTGAAAGAACCTGTGGGAACCGCTCCCTCACCCACTCCCCTTCCCTCCAGGCTAAACCAGGCACTTCTCTGAGACCGGGCCAGGTAGGGCCGGCTTCCTCCACCACTGCACTTCTGATGCTCTAAACTACTTGTTTGATGAAGTGTTTGTCTCTTTCACAGCCCCACAAACTCTCTGAAGACATGAACCATGTTTTACTAATTTCTAAATTCCCAGCTGCCAACACACAGCAAATCCTTAGTAACTGGGTGCCAAGGGATGGGTGGCTGAACAAACGGACTGACATTCACATGTCTTGGCTGCAAGTCCTACACTGCCCCAAAATGGCAGATTCACAGCTTTCTTATTCTTTTCCTAGTCACCAGTAAAAGATTTTTAGATGTTCTGCAATGTGGCCAAAATTGGAGGAGACCAGGTTTTTTTTAAGTACACCAAAGCAATGTTGTCCTACAAAATTGCCCCCAGAGGCTACACCTAAATTCAAATGGTCCTGCAATACTGTGAGAAATTTTTTTGAACTCTCTTTGAGATCATGCCCAGGAGACTACCAGACAGACAGGAAAATCACTTAGGACTTTACAGCCTGGAGTACTCTCCCAGTCCAGGCACTAAGATGGCAGTGTTTTCTCCTTCCCTCCCTACTACTGTGTTGTTTAATTTGGGTTCACGTTAGGGAAATGTGCTGAAGGAACTGAAAGGAAGCTGGAAGCAAAGGGAAGAGAGAAGGAGAGCTCCTGGGGAAGCAAAATCACAGATGAAAGTCAGTGTGGAGCCTGTCTGCCTCAGCACACAGACAAGAGAAAGTCCAATCACTGGACACCTATGGCAAACAGTGCAATAAAATACCATCGAACGCTGTATGATAATAGGAAGAGTTGGATATAAATACCCATACAAATTTGTTTGGGGTTTTTGTTGTTATTTAGCTAATCACCAGCATTATAGCCACGAAAAGGCATAATCAGTGTCAGCCTGGTCCCACCTAGATACCCAAAAAAAAAAGCCCTGGGTTTTGAGTCTTGGCCCCACCATTAAAAGGCAGGGCATGACCTTGAGGAGGTCACTGAACATCTCCTGCTCTCATGTTTCCACCTCTGCCAAAAATATGGTGGTTACCATATCTGTTTCACAGGGTCGTTTTAAGAATTAGGTAATATACCACATGCATAAGTAATGTGTACCATCTAAAATAACAGTGACTAAATCTGGCTGGTCATCACACCCTCTGGGGAACACTTTAAAAGAAATATTCTCAGGCCCAACCAAACCTACTAAATCAGAAATCTCCAAATACAAGTCTCAGTAATTTATACTCTGGCTAAATAAACATGGCACATGCATTCAGTTTCTGTGGAAGGAACATCAGTCACCTCTGAGGAAAGGGAGTGGGCAGCCAAGGAACAGAGCAGGGAGGGAAACTTGTCACTGTGTGCCAGTATACAATTCTGAATCTTATACCATGTAAACAAAACAACTCAAAATTTTAAAAGTATTTCTAAGCATCCTAAGTGATCCTGATTACCAACTAAGTTTGGAAATCATTATTCTAAATACCACAAATAAATGTAAGGATTGCTTAATATAGTCACAATATTAGCAGTCCTTTTAGGAAGATATTAATAACCCTACTACTTCAAGTTTTTGGGAGTGTTACTTAGGACAGCCGTCTCTTAGAAATACACAAATCACATACCTGTGTTAGACTCTAATTAATTCTAAAATAAAGAAACCCATTTAATTTATAAATTGAAGGTGAACATGGAACACTGCTCAAGTCATTCTTTCTAGTAAGAGGACACTGGTTTGAGAGAGAAGCTTCCTGAGATAGAGACCAAGTCTTATTCGTCCCTTCACCCTGAAGCCCTGGAGAGTGCCTAGCACAGAGAAACCAAACCCTCTCCAAAAGGTAGAGCTCAACAGTGACAAACTGCCTTTCCTGTCTTTTCTCTTTATCTAAACATAAATGATTTCCCAATTTTTTATTGTTTAAAAACAACTTCAACGGTAAAAAAAAGTAAACAGCATAAACAATCCCCCTCTACCTAGAATATTGTTAAAATATGTGAACTACTGCAGATAATTTTTTTTAATTCAAATACTATAGCAAGTTCCAGGAAGATGGCAGTGTGAGCACGGCAGCAGAAATCTCCGCCCAAAACTATATAATTCTATGAAAACACAGCAAATACAACTATTCCTAAAAGAGAAACCGGAACACACAGGAAAGTGCACAGCACTCAGCCACACCTGGGAGGACTCAGCACCCCGCAAGGCGGGTAAGATACAGAGCTGCGACCCAGCGGCACCCGAACACTCACCCAGCCCAGCGCGCCAGCGGGAGGAGAGGATTCGGAGCCAGGAGGGAGTGGAAGAGCAGGTCCGCGAAATAACCAGCCCCGGTGGTCTGCGCCGGGAGCGCTGACATACATCGCACGGTGCATCAGACATTGGAGAGGCAGAAGGTGCAGGTTTTGAGCCGGGAAGGCGCTGGGACCATGCAGCCAGCACCCAGGGACAAGAGAAAAGCGTGCACCATTTGTGGCCGTCTCGGAGAGGCGGGGGACCCAGCGAGGGAACACCATCACCCCGGCAGGCTCAGCCCTGCAGGCTGGAAGTCCTGGAGAACTTCGGTCCCCTTTGCTAGTGACAGAGAGAAGGGAGCAACCACGCTGGAACTTTACAGAAAAACAATAGCGTCTCATTCATTCCTGCCCCGCCCACCTACCAAAAAAGCAGAGCGGCCGCGGCTGCGAATTAGTGGAGCAACAGCGACACCTACAGCACGCTTAGAGAATCCAATCCAGGTGGGCTTTTTTTTTTGCTCGTTTGTTATTTCTTGCTTTGTTTTTGCTCATTTGTGTTATTTCTTCCGTTTTTTTTTTTGCTCGTCTGTTTTATTTCTTGCCCTTTTTTTTTCTTTTTTCACCTTCCTTTTCTTTCATTTCTTTCTTTCTTCTTTCTCTTTTCTTTCTCTTCCCTCTTTTTTTTGGCTGGCTTGTTTTTTTTTGGTGGTGCTTTTTTCTTTTCTTTTCTTTTTAAACCTTAAAGAGCCCAGCTGACATGTGTGGCACCTATCAGCGACCACTCCTGTCAACATGACAAGACAGAAGAATATGATACAGACAAAAATCACCAAGATCCAGAGCCCCTCTGAGAAGGAATCTGAAGGGATGGAAATGCAGCATCTTCCTGAAAAAGAATTCAGAACAAAAGTCATAACCATGCTGATGGATCGACAGAGAAATATGCAAGAGCTAAGGGAGGAAGTGAGGGAAGTCAGGAAAGATAATGCAGAAATGAGACAAGCCATCGAGGGGCTCAGCAGCAGACTGAACGAGATGCAAGAGACTGTTAATGCAATAGAAATCAGAGAACAGGAATACAGAGCAGCTGAGGCAGAGAGAGATAAAAGGATCTCTAGGAATGAAAGAATATTAACAGAAGAGTGTGACCAATCCAAACGGAACAATATTCGCATAATAGGAGTACCTGAGGAAGACGTCTGAGAGAGAAAAAGGGATAGGAAAGTGTCTTTGAAGAAATAATTGCTGAAAACTTCCCCATGCTGGGGAAGGAAATAGTCTCGCAGTCCATGGAAGCCCACAGATCTCCTAACACCAGGGACCCCAGGAAGACAACACCAAGACACATAATAATTAAAATGGCAAAGATCAATGATAAGGACAGAGTATTAAAGGCAGCTAGAGAAAGAAAAAAGATCACCTTCAAAGGAAAACCCATCAGACTAACATCAGACTTCTCAACAGAAACCTTACAGGCTAGAAGAAAATGGCATGATATATTTAACGCAAAGAAACAGAAGGGCCTCGAAGCAAGAATACTGTATCCAGCACAATTATCATTTAAATATGATGGCAGGATTAAACAATTTCCAGACAAGCAAAAGCTGAGAGAATTTGCCTCCCATAAACCACCTCTACAGGACATCTTAAAGGAACTGCTCTAGAGGGAAGCACTCATAAGGCTAAAAAGCTGTCACCAGAGAAAATAAAATCATAGCAGAGAAAGCAGACCATCCAAAACTAACTAAAGGCAAAGAATACAACACCTAGCATATAAAGAATGGAGGAGGAAGAATAAGAAGGGAGAGAAATAAAGAAACATCAGACTGTGTTTACAATAATTTAACAAGAAAGTTAAGTTACATTGTTAGATAGTAAAGAAGCAACCCTTGAACCTTTGGTAACCACGAATCTAAAGCCAGCAATGGCAATAAGTACATATATTTGGATAATCACCCTAAACGTAAATGGACTGAATGCACTAATCAAAAGACACAGAGTAACAGAATGGATAAAAAAGCGAGACCCATCTATATGCTGCCTACAAGAAACTCACCTCAAACACAAAGATATCCCCAGATTAAAAGTGAAGGGATGGAAAAAGATATTTCATGCAAATAACAAGGAGAAAAAAGCAGGTGTTGCAGTACTTCTATCAAACAAAATAGACTTCAAAACGAAGAAAGTAGCAAGAGATAAAAGAAGGACATTACATAATGATAAAGGGGTCAATCCAACAAGAGGATATAACCATTTTAAAGATATATGCACCCAACACAGGGGCACCAGCATTTGTGAAACAAATACTAACAGAATTAAAGGAGGAAATAGACAGCAATGCATTCATCTTAGGTGACTTCAACACACCACTCACTCCAAGGAACAGATCAACCAGACAGAAAATAAGTAAAGACACAGGCACTGAACAACACACTAGAACAGATGGACCTAACAGACATCTACAGAACTCTACACCCAAAAGCAACAGGATACACATTCTTCTCAAGTGCACATGGAACATTTTCCAGAATAGACCACATACTAGGCCACAAAAAGAACCTCAGTAATTTCAAAAATATTGAAATTCTACCAAACAACTTCTCGGATCATAAAGGTATTAAACTAGAATCAAACTTTAGAAAGAAAACAAAAAGGCTCACAAATACATGGAGACTTAACAACATTCTCCTAATTAATCAATGGGTAAATGACCAAATCATATCAGAAATCAAAGAATATATGGAGACTAATGACAACAACAACACAAAGCCACAAATTCTGTGGGATGCAGAAAAGGCAGTTCTAAGAGGAAAGTATATTGCAATCCAGGCCTATTTAAAGAAGGAAAAACATTTCCAAATGAATAGTCTAAAGACACAATTACTGAAATTGGAAAAAGAACAACAAATGAGGCCCAAAGTCACCAGAAGGAGGGACATAATAAAGATCAGAGAAGAAATAAATAAAATTGAGAAGAATAAAACAATAGAAAAAAATCAATGAAACCAAGAGCTGGTTCTTTGAAAAAATAAACAAAATGGATAAACCCCTAGCCAGACTCAAGAGAAAAAGGAAATCAACACACATAAACAGAATCAGAAATGAGAAAGGAAAAATAATGTCAGACCCCACAGAAATACAAAAAATTATAAGAGAATATTATGAGAATCTATATGCTAACAAGCTGGAAAACATAGAAGAAATGGACAACTTCTTAGAAAAATACAACCTTCCAAGACTGACCAAGCAAGAAACAGAAAAACTAAACAGACCAATCACCAGCAACAAAATTGAAGTGGTAATCAAAAAACTACCCAAGAACAAAATCCCCAGACCAGATGGATTCACCTCTGAGTTCTACCAGACATATAGAGAAGAAATAACACCCATTCTCCTTAAAGTTTTCCAAAAAATAGAAGAGGAGGGAATACTTCCAAACTCATTCTATGAAGCCAGCATCACTCTAATACCAAAACCAGGCAAAGACCTCACCAAAAAGAAAACTATAGACCAATATCCCTGATGAACGTGGATGCAAAAATACTCAACAAAATATAAGCAAACCGAATTCAAAAATACATCAAGAGGATCATACACCATGATCAAGTGGGATTCATCCCAGGGATGCAAGGATGGTACAACATTCGAAAATCCATCAACATCATCCACCACATCAACAAAAAGAAGAACAAAAACCACATGATCATCTCCATAGATGCTGAAAAAGCCTTTGACAAAATTCAGCATCCATTCCTGATTAAAACTCTCAACAAAATGGGTATAGACGGCAAGTACCTCAACATCATAAAGGCTATATATGACAAACCCACAGCTAACATCATACTTAACGGCGAGAAGCTGAAAGCTTTTCATCTAAGATCGGGAACAAGACAGGGATGCCCACTCTCTCCACTGTTATTCAACATAGTACTGGAGGTCCTAGCCACAGCAATCAGACAAAACAAAGACATACAAGGCATCCAGATTGGTAAAGAAGAAGTCAAATTGTCACTATTTGCAGATGACATGATACTGTACATAAAAAACCCTAAAGATTCCATTCCAAAACTACTAGAACTAATATCTGAATTCAGCAAAGTTGCAGGATACAAAATTAACACACAGAAATCTGTTGCTTTCCTATACACTAATGATGAACTAACAGAAAGAGAAATCAGAAAAAAAATTCCGTTCACAATTGCATCAAAAAGAATAAAATACCTAGGAATAAACCTAACGAAGGAAGTGAAAGACCTGTACCCTGAAAATTACAAGACATTCTTAAGGGAAATTAATGAGGACACTAACAAATGGAAATGCATCCCATGCTCTTGGCTAGGAAGAATAAATATTATCAAAATGGCTATACTACCCAAAGCAATCTACAGATTCAACGCAATCCCTATCAAACTACCAACATCTTTCTTCAATGAATTCGAACAAATAATTCTAAAATTCATATGGCACCACAAAAGACCCCAAATAGCCAAAGCAATCCTGAGAAGGAGGAATAAAACAGGGGGAATTACGCTCCCTGACTTCAAGTTCTACTATAAAGCCACAGTAATCAAGACAATTTGGTATTGGCACAAAAACAGACTCACAGATCAGTGAAACAGAATAGAAAATCCAAACATCAACCCAAACACATACAGTCAATTAATATTTGATAAGGGAGCCTTGGATATACATTGGGGAGATGACAGCCTCTTCAGCAGCTGGTGTTGGAAAAACTGGACAGCTACATGTAAGAGAATGAAATTGGACTACTGTCTAACCCCATACACAAAGGTAAACTCAAGGTGGATCAAAGACCTGAATGTAAGTCATGAAACTATAAAAGTCTTAGAAAAAAATATAGGCAAAAAGCTCTTGGACATAAACATGAGCGACTTCTTCATGAACATATCTCCCCGGGCAAGGGAAACAAAAGCAAAAATGAACAAGTGGGACTATATCAAGCTGAAAAGCTTCTGTACAGCAAAGGACACCATCAGTAGAACAAAAAGACATCCTACAGTATGGGAGAATATATTCATAAATGACGTATCCGATAAGGGGTTGACATCCAAAATATATAAAGAACTCACGCACCTCAACAAACAAAAAGCAAATAATCCAATTAAGAAATGGGCAGAGGACATGAATAGACACTTCTCCAAAGAAGAAATTCAGATGGCCAAGAGGCACATGAAAAGATGCTCCACATCGCTAATCATCAGAGAAATGCAGATTAAAACCACAATGAGATATCACCTCACACCAGTGAGGATGGCCAACATCCAAAACACAAACAACAACAAATGTTGGCGAGGATGTGGAGAAAAGGGAACCCTCCTACACTGCTGGTGGGACTGCAAATTAGTTCAACCATTGTGGAAAGCAGTATGGAGGTTCCTCAAAAAACTCAAAATAGAAATACCATTTGACCCAGGAATTCCACACCTAGCAATTTACCCTAAGAATGCAGTAGCCCAGTTTGAAAAAGACATATGCGCCCCTATTTTTATCGCAGCACTATTTACAATAGCCAAGAAATGGAAACAACCTAAGTGTCCATCAGTAGATGACTGGATAAAGAAGATGTGGTACATATACACAATGGAATATTATTCAGCCATAAGAAGAAAACAAATCCTACCATTTGCAACAACATGGATGGAGCTAGAGGTTATTATGCTCAGTGAAATAAGCCAAGCCGAAAAAGACAAGTATCAAATGATTTCACTCATATGTGGAGTATAAGAACAAAGAAAAAAACTGAAGGAACAAAACAGCAGCAGACTCACAGAACCCAAGAACGGACTAATAGTTACCAAAGGGAAAGGGACTGGGGAAAATGGGCGGGAAGGGAGGGATAAGAGGGAAAAAGGGGCATTACGATTAGGAGATGTAATGTTGGGGGGGCACGGGGAGGGCAGTACAACTCAGAGAAGACAAGTAGTGATTCTATAGCATCTCACTACGCTGATGGACAGTGACTGTAATGGGGTTGGTGGGGGGGACCTGATGAAGGGGTAGTTTAATAATCGTAATATTGCACATGTAATTGTAAATTAATGATAATAAAATAAATTATATTAAAACAAAAAAAAAGAACTAAGGAAATAAAAAAACTGAAGGAACAAAACAGCAGGAGACTCACAGAACCCAAGAACAGACTAATAGTTACCAAAGGGAAAGGGACTGGGGAGGATGGGTGGGAAGGGAGGGGCAAGGGGGAAGGGACATTACGATTAGCAGATGTAATGTTGGGGGGGCACGGGGAGGGCTTTACAACCCAGAGAGGACAAGTAGTGACTATGGCATCTCAGTACGCTGATAGATAGTGACTGTAATGGGGTTGGGGGGGTGGGGACCTGATGAAGGGGGTAGTGTAATCACCATAATATTACTCATTTAATTGTAAATTAATGATATCAAAATAAACTTATAAAAAAGAAACAAATACTATAGCAATATGCATTTTTATTCAAGTAGAAAAATGAAAGATCTTTACATATGATTCAAAATCTTCCATTTTTAGGAGAAAGCAATACATTTCAGTATCATATTTTCCTTCTATACTATAAACAGACATTGCTGGCATCTTCGGTCCCATGAAGCCAGACAAAGCAAGTGAGCATTACAATCCAAGTGCCAGCCACCTCCCGGACTGAAAGCTTGCTCACAGGTAAGCCCAGAGGGGTCTGAAGCCCTATCAAACTTCTTTGAAATAAATCTGAGCCTATTAAGGTTCTTAACATTGGGTCTCTTAAGCCAGAAAGCCTTCCTTTAGGTTTAACTCAGAAAGCTAAAACCAGGAGTCAAACAAATGTCAAAACTACAAACCATCATGAACCCATTTAAGAGTTCTACCAGATCCCTTCCGTTTTAGCACTGTGGGGCACCACTGAGCCCAGATTTCCCCGCTGACCACACAGCTACCACAGCAAAGGCCTGGCTCCTCAGGGGTCCACCAATAAACACTTCCAATTCTTCATCTTGCAATAAATACTCAACCCAATATAAGCTGACTCAACACGCAGTCTCTAACATACAGACAAGATAGTCTAACATCAGAATATAACATTATCATTCACATTAGGACCCTACAGCTGCTTTGTCCCAGACTAAATTCTCTATACCTCCTTTATTCTCTTAACATGTGAGTATTCATTCACTCCATCAAGCCTGACATGGACAGTCAGTGAAAAGGCCTTCCATAAAGTTTGGGTGGTTCTTTTTCTCTTTTCCATCTAAAGCTCAAAAAAAACTAAATAAAATTAGAACAGAAGGAACAAAATGTATAAGCTACTTGTCAGTTAGCAAGTATTCGGTGAATACGATGTGCAGGTATGCAGACCAGGGAGGTGGAAGAATGGTTGGAGAGGAGATGGTAGTGAGCTCATGTCTTTCAGCCATGAAAGACAAGTGTAAAAAGGAGAAAACAAAAGACAAAGCTGAGATCAAACATAATCCCCTCAAAAAGGAAAGGAAGCTAAAGGTGCTCCCCAAATAAGACTAGGCACTAAAGCCAGGTTCATCCTAGAAGCTGACTGAGGCTGGGCTCCTGGGTTTGCTAGAAAATACCGTAGCTAAGAAGTTTAATGGTAACCACTAAGAACAGAAATATGATCCCTGGCTTCCAAACCAAAAGATGGGAAGGGAATGCAGACGACTAGGAATTATACAGGAAAAAAAAAAGTGGCAGAAAAAAGGATCAGAAAATAAGAAATTCAGACAGTAGAAATAAATTACTTATTCAAACGGTCTATCTCACATCTTAAAAGTCAAAGACTATCAGGGTAAAGGGAAAAAAGTTTTAATAGGAAAAAAGAGGCACTGCTTGTCAAGGAATAATCCACTAAGAACATCTAACACTCACAAATTTCAATGCTCCAAATACCATAACCTCAAAGATATACCTAGTAAAAACTGACAATCTGAGAAACTGTCAACTCCAATGAGAAATTTAACATACTTCTATCAGATAACTGATAACAAATATTAGGAAAGAGAAACTTTGAAAAGGAAAATTAACAAGGTTGATCCAACAAATAAATATACAGACCCAAACTGAAGTTTGTCAAAGACCTTTTAAGGCATAAAGTGTTTTATCTCTGACTTCTGAATTTAATAAATAAAATGTCCTTCAAAAGAGACAAACATAAGATTGCCAACTTTTGCCAAATAAGGTTTAGAAAAAACAAACTACTATTACCAATACGTCATAAGAAGAAAGATGTATTTAAAATTTAAAACATAGGAAAAATAACCTAAAATAAAAATTTTCTCACTAGCCAGCATAAAACTGTACTTAATTTGATACATGTTTTTGATCTCAGGAAAACAAACACATACAGATCTTTTCATTTAATATGGAGTCCTTGATATAACAGTGTCCTTGTTTTCCATTTGAGAAAAGAGCAAACTAGAGAGGTTGTCATTTACCTGTAATTATCAATTAAGAGGTGGGAGGGAGAATGTTAAACAAAACCTCCAAAACCTCTCCAGGCCTCTATTCTTGGCATCATCCCATACCTGCCAAAGGTCCAATTCAATCAACAAATACTTCCTGAACACCCAGAGGAGAAGGCATGGTGTTAAGTATTACAGGAAATAAACTGCAGTATAAAATACACTGACCAGAGACTAGAGACGGGGAGAAGACACAACCCAAACAGAACCACCGGAGAGGGTTTGCTACCTACTTGGCAATCAGGCCCCTAATCAGGAATCATACAGCTACAGAAGACATTGTAACTGACCCCTTGGAAGGCATGGGGAAGATGGCAAGTTGAGAGCCCACTGACTCAATCCACACATCTCAGAGAGTTTACCATATACTCGTAAAAACAAAGTTTATGTGTAGAAGACAAATAAAAAGTAAAACAACAAACCAGGCTCCCTGATGAGTGCTATAACCACACATTGCTAAAGAAGACAGCATTCATTTTGGATCATAAGATTCTGTGAGGTCTGGGAACTCAGGAGAGTCAGGATTTTGAAAGGGGCCTTGAAGGGTGATGGAATTCATCATCTCAGAAAAAGTGGCATACGTGAATGAAAACACCTATGATGATATAGCGATTAAACAAGAAGGTTTGTCTCTTGGAGAAATAAAAAACAGTTTTCCAAAACACTTCAGGAAGCCAAGAAGATAATTCTAAGATTTGAAATTATTTAATTTTTTTACATGTCATCTAAACAGTGAATATTGCTAGAGCTGCCTGCCAGTCAAAATACCACTGCAAGAATAGGTAACAGAGACAAACTGTAACTGTGATCAAATAATTATTCTTTTTGGAATCAAAATCTCCCTTCAAAGAAGCCTGAATAACAAAAATAGACTACTTAAAGGTAGCTGATATGACAAAAACAGTAAAAAGGAAAGACCAGCTTACTTCACTGGTGCAGATCTCATTTAGCAGGACAGATGCGACAATCCTCGCACTTTGCTACCTGGTGTGGATGTGAAATCATACAAAGCAAAGGCTGTACAGACGAACCAGGGTGCTCTGAAGAGAACCTTAATAAATGCGAGCACATGGTAAGAGAAAACCTTTTTTCCTGCTCCTCACCAGAGAAAGGAGAAAATAGAAAACACTTCAAAACAGGTGATGAAACACAAGTCCTGATTACAAGTTTTGAAGAACTTTTTTCATGTTTGAAGACCAAAAAGGCCTCCCAAAATTAAATTCTGAGTCAGGCTTGAGTATCTTTTGAAAAGTTACTAGACCTGCACATCCTGGAATACTCATTTTCAGGAGGAAAATGTAGGGTTACATTCAAGCCAATAGCAAGCATCAAGCCTCTCCTGGGAGCAAACAGGGCCATGCCAAGAACACAGCAGCTACATGAGCAGAGATTACAGCACAAGTGTACAAATCAAAGAGAAATAAAAATTGGACTGAGTTTGTGACCCCCCAAAATTCATATGTTGAAACTCGAATCCCCAATGTGATGACATCTAGAGGAGGAGCCTTCAGGAGGTAATCACCCTCATGATGGAATTGATGCCATAATAAGATGAGAAAGGAGAACTCACTTCCTCTCTCTCTGCCCTCCACCATGTGAGGATAAAAGACAGTCAGCTACAAGCCAAGGAGCAGGCCTTGATCAGGACCCGACCATTATGGCGCCCTGACCTCAGACTTCCAGCCTCCAGACCTGGAATAAAGGAGTAGTTGTTTCAGCTACCCAGTTTCTGGTATTTTGTTACAGCAGCCTGAGGAGACTAAGACACTGGGTATGGAAAACCACTGTAATTAGGGCTAACAGCAATCATTTTTCTTGTGTAGTTAATCATGTGTTTATCTCTACTACTTTCTGCAACCCCACTAACATGACAACAAATGAATTTTAAAGTTACAAGGAGGATGAAGAGAAAGAGAGGAGGCAAGAGCATTCAAGCAATAGATGCCAACAAAATTCTGGAAGCTGGAAAGTGGATAAAGAAGTGGCAAATTACTTAGCAGATGAGAGAAAACTGAAACCTAAGGAGTGCAGTCCCGCCTACAAAAATGATAGGAAAGTAAAGGTACGACTTGTGTTTAAATGTGTATGTGCAGCTTTCAGGGGCTTTAAATAGTCTCAAGGTTACTGTACATCAGCAAAGCCAAGAAGAGGGAGGGGAAAGGGAGGGCAGGAACAAAGTAAAGACTAAATTAAAATGAAACAGAACAGACTCCCCACCCAGGGGCAAGTTTCTTCAAAAGTTAAGGTGTTTCTTCCTGAAACCAGCATGTTAAAAGCACCTTGACCCTACTTCTTTAAACTCTTTTATTACCTTCTGGAAGTATTAGCCTCATCAGAGCCTGTAGATTAAGCCAGAAAATTTCTAACCACAACAATCAGGACTTAAAAATCCTGACCCTTAAACTAAATCAAGAGTTTCGATCTGAAATACCTAGAAAGGGTTGAGTCCCTTAACACATCCAAGAATTAATTTGGACCATAAATTCACTTCTGCTGTGGCAAAGTTTACTTAACATTAGAACGAACAGAGGGTAAGGCAGCACCTCGTATGCTCAGAACAGAGCCTAGTCTGCAGCGCTGGTGCCCCCACTCTTACTGCCCTTACCGCCTCAGACTGAATAAAACAAAAGGAACGGCTAGATGACCTGGTGAAAAGGGACCTGGAGGCACGGGGCGTCCCTCACTGCCGGGCAGGGCTGCTTTAAATGAAGACAGCAGAGCGTGACTCCAAATGTCTACCATCACA
Organism: Smutsia gigantea; assembly: GCA_032199065.1. Taxonomy (NCBI): domain Eukaryota; kingdom Metazoa; phylum Chordata; class Mammalia; order Pholidota; family Manidae; genus Smutsia; species Smutsia gigantea. The sequence goes on from JAVSCE010006129.1 coordinate 52,137, forward strand.
GCCCACCGAAAAGCAAGCGCTGACTGGAATATAGCACGGAGGACACAGCCAGTGATTCTGTAACATCGTTCTACGTTGACAGAGAGTAACTGCACTAGACAGAGGGAGTGAGGATTTAATAACATGGGTAACTGTTAAAACACTGTTGTACATCTGAAACTAACATAAAATTGTACATCAATGATATTTCAATAAAAACCGTAATAAATTAATTTTTTAAAAAGCACTGAAAGACATTGGGAACAGACCTCATAACTAACACATAATACCAACTGGGCATAACTGAAGTTCGTGGATAAAGCTGTACTTCTTAGTTCATGTGTACTGTAAAAATAATGTGAAGCCATAGCATCTATTTAAATCTTGGTCACCTCAACTTCTCCAAATTACATTTAGAATTACCTCTATCCCACTCAAGTTCATATCAAACACACAGAAAGGACAGAACCAACTTGACGTCACTATGGTAATGAGTCCAGTGTATCCCCTGCCCACCACCCCATACGCCTCCATGTCAGCAGAGAGAATCCAGCAAGAGCTTAATGCAACAGGGGCAGCAGCCACACTGACTTCAGAAATGAACAGTGGTCCTAAGTTTCAACACTCAACTGAGCAGGGAGACTACCCATCACTTTATACGTGGTACCCTCTCCTCCATCAAATGTCAGGCCAAAGGAAAGACAGACAATGATGATCCTGTCCTCCACAAACAAACATTTTAAACCAATAAAAAAATGTATTCAGGTCAGCACAAGCAAACAGTTCATATTCAACTTTAAAGACCAGAGCACAGCCCTATACCTATGAATTTTGTTTTTAATCCACAAATGCTTAAAACTTCAGTTCATATAGAAGTATCCATGAGCCTCAGCAGCAGAGCCCGTTAAATCGACTTGGGGGACTTCCGGGAAGATGGCGGTGTGAGAAGGGCGGCAGAAATCTCCTCCCAACACTATATTTATCTACGAAAACACAGCAAATACATCTATTCCTAAAAGAGAGACGAGAATACACAGGAAAGCGCACAGCGTGCAGCTACACCCGAGAGCACTCGGCACCCCAAGAGGCGGTCTTAAAGAGCCCAGCTGATATACGTGGCAACTATCAGTGACCAATTTTATAGCCATGAAAAGACAGAGGAATATGGTTCAGACCAAAATCAACCAGACAACCCGAGAGAGGGAGTCTGAAGGGATGGAAATGCACAGTCTTCCTGAAAAAGAATTCACAATAAAAGTCATAACCATGCTGATGGACCTACAGAGAAATGTGCAAGAGCTGAGGGAGGAAGTGAGGGAACTGAGGAAAGACAATGCAGAAATCAGACAAGCGATCGACGGGCTTAACAGCAGAATGGATGAGATGCAAGAGACTGTTAATGGAATAGAAAACAGAGAACAGGAGTACAGAGCAGCTGAGGCAGAGAGAGATAAAAGGATTTCTAGGAATGAAAGAATATTAAGAGAACTGTGTGACCAATCCAAACGGAACAATATTCACATTATAGGAGTACCAGAGGAAGAAGAGAGAGAAAAAGGGATAGAAAGTGTCTTTGAAGAAATAATTGCTGAAAACTTTCCCTCGCTGGGGAAGGAAGTAGTCTCGCAGTCCACCGAAGATCATAGATCTCCCAACACAAGGGACCCAAGGAAGACAACACCAAGACACATAATAATCAAGATGGCAAAGATCAAAGATAAAGACAGGGTATTAAAGACAGCTAGAGAGAGAAAAAAGATCACCTACAAAGGAAAACCCTTCAGACTATCATCAGACTTCTCAACAGAAACCTTACAGGCCAGAAGAGAATGGCATGATATATTTAATGTTATGAAACAGAAGGGCCTCGAACCAAGAATATTGTATCCAGCACGATTATCATTTAAATATGATGGAGGGATTAAACAATTTCCAGACAAACGAAAGTTGAGAGAGTTTGCCTCTCATAAACCACCACTACAGGATATCTTAAATGAACTGCTCTAGATGGAGGCATACCTAAGGCTAAAAAGATGTCACCAGAGAAAATAAAATCATAGCAAAGAAAGCAGACCATCCAAATACTAACTAAAGGCAAAGAATAAAACACCTATTATAGAAAGAATGGAGGAGGAGGAATAAGAAGGGAGAGAAATAAAGAAACATCAGACTGTGTTTACAATAACTTAACAAGAAAGTTAAGTTAGATTGTTAGATAGTAAAGAAGCAACCCTTGAACCCTTGGTAACCACGAATCTAAAGCCAGCAATGGCAATAAGTACATATCTATCAATAATCACCCTAAATGTAAATGGACTGAATGCACCAATCAAAAGACACAGAGTAACAGAATGGATAAAAAAGCAAGACCCATCTATATGCTGCCTACAAGAAACTCACCTCAAATCCAAAGATATACACAGACTAAAAGTGAAGGGATGGAAAAAGATATTTCATGCAAACAACAAAGAGAAAAAAGCAGGTGTTGCAGTACTTGTATCAGACAAAATAGACTTCAAAACGAAGAAAGTAGCAAAAGATAAAGAAGGACATTACATAATGATAAAGGGGTCAGTCCAACAAGAAGATATAACCATTATAAATATATATGCACCCAACACAGGAGCGCCAGCATATGTGAGACAAATACTAACAGAATTAAAGGAGGAAATAGACAGCAATGCATTCATCTTAGGAGACTTCAACACACCACTCACTCCAGAGGACAGATCAACCAGACAGAAAATAAGTAAAGACACAGAGGCACTGAACAACACACTAGAACAGATGGACCTAACAGACATCTACAGAACTCTACACCCAAAAGCAACAGGATACACATTCTTCTCAAGTGCACATGGAACATTTTCCAGAATAGACCACATACTAGGCCACAAAAAGAACCTCAGTAATTTCAAAAATATTGAAATCCTACCAACCAACTTCTCAGATCACCAAGGTATAAAACTAGAAATAAATTTTAGAAAGAAATCAAAAAGGCTCACAAATACATGGAGACTTAACAACACTCTCCTAATTAATCAATGGGTTAACGACCAAATCAAAACAGAAATCAAAGAATATATGGAGACTAATGACAACAACAACACAAAGCCACAACTTCTGTGGGACGCAGCAAAGGCAGTTCTAAGAGGAAAGTATATTGCAATCCAGGCCTATTTAAAGAAGGAAGAACATTCCCAAATGAATAGTCTAAAGACACAATTACTGAAATTGGAAAAAGAAGAACAAATGAGGCCCAAAGTCACCAGAAGGAGGGACATAATAAAGATTAGAGAAGAAATAAATAAAATTGAGAAGAATAAAACAATAGAAAAAATCAATAAAACCAAGAGCTGGTTCTTTGAAAAAATAAACAAAATAGATAAACCCCTAGCCAGACTCATTAAGAGAAAAAGAGAATCTACACACATAAACACAATCAGAAATGAGAAAGGAAAAATCACGACGGACCCCACAGAAATACAAAGAATCATAAGAGAATATTATGAGAATCTATATGCTAACAAGCTGGAAAACATAGAAGAAATGGACAACTTCTTAGAAAAATACAACCTTCCAAGACAGACCAAGCAAGAAACAGAAAAACTAAACAGACCAATCACCAGCGATGAAATCGAACTGGTAATCAAAAAACTACCCAAGAACAAAACCTCCGGGCCTGATGGATTCACCTCTGAATTCTACCAGACATATAGAGAAGAAATAACACCCATTCTCCTTAAAGTTTTCCAAAAAATAGAAGAGGAGGGAATACTTCCAAAGTCATTCTGTGAAGCCAGCATCACTCTAATACCAAAACCGGGCAAAGACCTCACCAAAAAAGAAAATTACAGACCAATATCCCTGATGAACGTAGATGCAAAAATACTCAACAAAATATTAGCAAACCGAATTCAAAAATACATCAAGAGGATCATACACCATGATCAAGTGGGATTCATCCCAGGGATGCAAGGATGGTACAACATTCGAAAATCCATCAACATCATCCCCCACATCAATAAAAAGAAGAACAAAAACCACATGATCATCTCCATAGATGCTGAAAAAGCATTTGTCAAAATTCAGCATCCATTCATGATTAAAACTCTCAACAAAATGGGTATAGAGGGCAAGTACCTCAACATCATAAAGGCTATATATGACAAACCCACAGCTAACATCATACTTAACGGCGAGACGCTGAAAGCTTTTCATCTAAGATCGGAAACAAGACAGGGATGCCCACTCTCTCCACTGTTATTCAACATAGTACTGGAGGTCCTAGCCACAGCAATCAGACAAAACAAAGACATACAAGGCATCCAGATTGGTAAAGAAGAAGTCAAATTGTCACTATTTGCAGATGACATGATACTGTACATAAAAAACCCTAAAGATTCCATTCCAAAACTACTAGAACTAATATCTGAATTCAGCAAAGTTGCAGGATACAAAATTAACACACAGAAATCTGTTGCTTTCCTATACACTAATGATGAACTAACAGAAAGAGAAATCAGAAAAACAATTCCATTCACAATTGCATCAAAAAGAATAAAATACCTAGGAATAAACCTAACGAAGGAAGTGAAAGACCTGTACTCTGAAAACTACAAGACACTCCTAAGAGAAATTAAAGAGGACACTAACAAATGGAAATGCATCCCATGCTCTTGGCTAGGAAGAATCAATATTGTCAAAATGGCTATACTACCTAAAGCAATCTACAGATTCAATGCAATCCCTATCAAACTACCAACAGCTTTCTTCAATGAACTGGAACAAATAATTCTAAAATTCATATGGAACCACAAAAGACCCCGAATAGCCAAATCAATCCTGAGAAGGAGGAATAAAACAGGGGGAATTACACTCCCTGACTTCAAGCTCTACTACAAAGCCACAGTAATCAAGACAAATTGGTATTGGCACAAAAACAGACCCACAGACCAGTGGAACAGAATAGAAAATCCAAACATTAACCCAAACATATACAGTCAATTAATATTTGATAAAAGTGCCTTGGATATACAATGGGGAGATGACAGCCTCTTCAGCAGCTGGTGTTGGAAAAACTGGACAGCTACATGTAAGAGAATGAAACTGGACTACTGTCTAGCCCCATACACAAAGGTAAACTCAAGGTGGATCAAAGACCTGAATGTAAGTCATGAAACCATAAAACTCTTAGAAAAAAACATAGGCAAAAATCTCTTGGACATAAACATGAGCAACTTCTTCATGAACATATCTCCCCGGGCAAGGGAAACAAAAGCAAAAATGAACAAGTGGGACTATATCAAGCTGCAAAGCTTCTGTACAGCAAAGGACACCATCAGTAGAACAAAAAGACATCCTACAGTATGGGAGAATATATTCATAAAAAACATATCTGATAAAGGGTTGACATCTAAAATATATAAAGAACTCACACACCTCAACAAACAGAAAGCAAATAATCCAATTAAGAAATGGGCAGAGGACATGAATAGACACTTCTCCAAAGAAGAAATTCAGATGGCCAACAGGCACATGAAAAGATGCTCCACATCGCTAATCATCAGAGAAATGCAGATTGAAACCACAATGAGATATCACCTCACACCAGTGAGGATGGCCAACATCCAAAACACAAACAACAACAAATGTTGGCGAGGATGTGGAGAAAAGGGAACCCTCCTACACTGCTGGTGGGACTGCAAATTAGTTCAACCATTGTGGAAAGCAGTATGGAGGTTCCTCAAAAAACTCAAAATAGAAATACCATTTGACCCAGGAATTCCACTCCTAGGAATTTACCCTAAGAATGCAGCAGCCCAGTTTGAAAAAGACAGATGCACCCTATGTTTATCGCAGCACTATTTACAATAGCCAAGAAATGGAAGCAACCTAAGTGTCCATCAGTAGATGAATGGATAAAGAAGATGTGGTACATATACACAATGGAATATTATTCAGCCATAAGAAGAAAACAAATCCTACCATTTGCAACAACATGGATGGAGCTAGAGGGTATTATGCTCAGTGAAATAAGCCAAGCCGAAAAAGACAAGTATCAAATGATTTCACTCATATGTGGAGTATAAGAACAAAGAAAAAATACTGAAGGAACAAAACAGCAGCAGACTCACAGAACCCAAGAACGGACTAATAGTTACCAAAGGGAAAGGGACTGGGGAAAATGGGCGGGAAGGGAGGGATAAGAGGGAAAAAGGGGCATTACGATTAGCAGATGTAATGTTGGGGGGGCACGGGGAGGGCTGTACAACTCAGAGAAGACAAGTAGTGATTCTATAGCATCTCACTACGCTGATGGACAGTGACTGTAATGGGGTTGGTGGGGGGTACCTGATGATGGGGTAGTTTAATAACCGTAATATTGCACATGTAATTGTAGATTAATGATAATTTTAAAAAAGTGGAAAAAAAAGAAAAAAGAAAAAAAAAAAGAAAACAGACAGAGGCAAACAGGTGCTGCGCCCAGAACCCAGATGTCTTTCAGCCCAGTGTGCCTTCTACACACTAGACTGTCAGGATGGGGCTTTGGCGGGTGGACTTGTGTGAGAGTCTGTGGAGCTATGGCTTAACAAAACAAAAAAGAAAGAAAAAAAATCAACTTACTCATCACTGAGGGCCTGCACCTGGGACCTGGCCCTCCACAGCTGTGCGGCCTGGGGGCCACACTCAAGCTCCTACCACTCTCATTCCCTCCACAACAGCGCTGCCAGGGTGTTAAATGAGACATCTGGAAAACATAGTGCTTCATACATAGTAAAGAGTAACAACCATGCTAAAAATAATGTCTGAAACGAGCACACCTCATGATTTACAGGAAGGCCTCTGAATGTTACACGGTTCTAACCCAGAAAATACACTCCTCAGTCCCCATAAAGGAGACTCCCACAAAACAAGGACTCATCGTAACTTCAGTTTTTACCAGTTTTACCAGTGTTCAAATATAGTCACATAAAGAAAATCTATGTCAGTTGTAAAGCTCACTGTCTGTTGGGCCTTTTAATTATCTCTAAAATGTAAAAAAGATTCACTGAAAACAATCTTAGAGCTTTACTAAAAGTTTCTCTCTGCTGCAACATAATATGCATTGTAACTTCTTAACCACTGCTTTTTGTCTTCCCTTCTAGAAAGTCCAAAATATGATCCAACTTTAAATTGACACTTCAGTGACACCTCCTACCATCTTTACCATGCAGAACTTCCACCCACTCTGTTCCCTGCTTTGAGTGGTAGTCCTGGGAAGACCCTTAGAAACTGTCTAGGCCCACACTGTCATTTTCTAATGACAGCAATAATGCCTCTTGATTAGAAACAGACAAAACAACAAAGGTACTGAATATAGAGATAAATAGGGTCTTTCTTTTTCACATTCACACAAAAAATGTGTGAATTTCATCACATTTAATAAAATTATTATTCCATTTAATAAAAACTGCAAAACACCAAGAAAAGTGACATACAATTTATCCCTTTAACACTGACCACAAGAAACATCAAAATACCACCCTTGGCAAAGCTATGAAGTGATAAAGCCTATTTCTAAAAAACCTTACATGCAAATAGATCCCATCTTCATATTAACCATACTGGAAAACTACACATTTATTTCAATGACCCTTTCCAAAAGATTTCTGGAACTCTCCTTCTGGAATTGGCTGCAAGGTTTCTTTTGAATGCCACGTACAGCCAGTAGCTAGTACAAAGCCTGGCATATAATAGTTATGTAAAGGATTATTAAAACAAAAAGACTCAGCAACAAAACCTAATCATTTCAGGGCAGATGTGTCTCTGGAAATAGAAAACTTTCAATACTGAAGTTGACTAATAAAATGGATGATGAAGCCAAGTTGCTCTGGCCAAAGAAAATTCTGTTTCATAGGAAACACACCCTGCGTCTGAGCACAGTCATAGTAAAGAAGTAATTGCTAGCCTACATTTTGATCTTTTAAATCTCAGAACATATCAAATGTTTAAATTTCCTAAAATAATACACCCAGTCAACCACCTGACTATGAGTAACACCAGTGATGTCAAAGAAGCACATTTATATTTTGATTCTTCCCTTGTGATTCTGATCTGGATTTTTTTTTGCGGGAGGGTCAGGAGGGGAGTGTCCTCTGTGATGTTAAACTGTTGAATGATGGACTTCAACACTTTTTTGGAAATGTTATGCTCATTAACAATTACTACTACCACAAAATGCATTATTACATCTCAAGCCATAAATGTTAAGTTTTCATTGTTTCCATTTTCAAATACATGGTATCAATCTTTTCTAAAACTTTCATGGAACCAAAATCTCCTTCTGAGTAATTATTAATTCATCATCTTTTTAAATGGTAATGGTAGATCAAAAAAAATGTATAAATTCTTTGACACTCCTCCCACAGGAGGTGGAATATAATTACCCTCCCCTGGAAATGGGCCTTATGACTTGCTTTTTGACAAAAGAATGAGGCAGAAGTGACTCTGCAAGACTTATAAGGCTATGGCATAAAAAGGCATTCCAGCATGGCTGTCCTTGGGGCACACACCTTTGAAATTCTTGGCCGCCACACAGCAAGTCCAGCCATCTGAGGCCTCCTACTGCAGGGACCACATGGAGAGGCCGAAGAGGCAGAGCTGCCTCAGGAACCTCAGCTGGGCCAGATCCCAGCTGTCTTGAGTCTTCTAGATGACTCCAGCTACTATCTGACTGCAATTGCATAAGAAACTTAAGAGTAAGAGCCACTCGCTGAATTACTGTCAATCCCCAGAAATAACGGTAATAAATGATGGTTGTTTAAACACCATTAAGTTTGGAGTGGTTGATTACAGACAGACCAATAAAAAAACCAGAAAGATGATCAAAGAAAACCTCAACATTTTCTCTGGTCCTAGTCCCACTGGTATATGAACAAGGCCTCACACTTAGGTGTTTCATCTTTGGTATCTTCCTTACTGGCTTCCTTTAACTGTGCTAAGTTTAAAAAACAACTTAATATCACAAACACCTGTGAACTTCCTGAAACATTTATTCCCAGTAGCTTATTTACAAATCCATTTAACCTTGGACTCATCTGAATAGTAAATCTGTGCTCAAAAAGCCAATCTCCTGTCAACCACACCAGGAAACGCACACTGACAGAATGTTCTCATTTCCTTATCCCCGCAGTCAGGAGACTGCATAAAGAAAGAAAAGCTGATAAGGCCAAAACTTTCACCAGCCTTTTACTTATCTCTTAAGAAAATAGTCGGCAAACATCCCTGCAAGTTTAAGAGGTGCACAACCTGGCCTATCACTCCACATCTTTTGAATTCAAAGTTGCTGATCATAGGACATTGTGGATAAAATGAGAGTTCCTGTGGCCAGGATTCTCATCTGGCCCTGGTTGATTAGTTCACTGCACACCTGTGGGCAATATATGGCTGTTAACTCTATATAAAAAGCTCCGCCCAGTGCTCTGGGCATGACAAGGTGGCACAGCTGCAAGGCTGCAGGAGAGCAGAGCAGAGGCCGGAGCGGCGGCAACGCCGAGGACAGAGGCCCAGAGGACAGCTGTGTGGGACGGTTGTGCAGAGAGGCCCAGAGGATGGCTGTGCGGGACAACTGTGCAGAGAAGCCCAGAGGACGGCTGTGCAGACAGAGGGGCCCAGAGGCAGAGACCAGCTTGCTGAATACAGACTCACTCTGAGTGAACGGGATTTTAGTGACTGACCTGCCACCGTGGAAATAAAGTTGGGTATAACCCTTTCACCCCAAGAACACTTTACTGTCAATTTCTTTGGTCACAGTGAATCTATAGCGAACTTGCCTGGGGCTGAAACCCATTGGCAAGACAGACATTATCTAACAATACAATGCAATACAATGCAAAACACATAAAAAGTGAAATTGCAAATCTTCCAAAAGATGCAACAGCTCATGCTGATCTGGGGAAAAGGAGTAACTGGGACGTTCATCAAAACATACATACCACTGACAAATGAAAATTGTATATACAGGGCAATTAACAGTTTACAAACATTTTTTAAAATGACAATTGTGTTAAGAAAAAGATTTTAATATTTCAGTGATTAAGTGTGGCCCTTGCAAAAACTGAAAATATTTTTGTAAAAATGAGTTCATGACAAAAATTCAAATGAAGCCAAATGCGTGTGAACTGTGCCTGGAATTCTGGTTTGAAAAATCCAGCTATCATATATAGAGATTTTGAACACAAGTGGAGAAAAATGAATATATCCCAACTACTACAGACTATTAAGGGATTCTTGTCCATTTTCTAAGGTATGATAATGGTATGGTGGTTGTTACAGCAGAAGGTCTGGATTCTTAGAAAATGCAAAGATAAAGAATCATGATGACTGCTCCACTTCCAAATGGTCCAACCAAGTAATTTATACAGTTAACCCTTAAACAACACAGGTACAAACTGCAGAGGCCCACTAACAAGTGGATTTTTTTCAATAAACAATATGGGAAAATTTTTTGGATATTTGCAACAATTTGAAAAAACATTTTTTCTCTAGCTTACTTTATTGTAATACAGTTTATACTACATGTAAGATATAAAATATGCTTTGTTTATGGTATCATTAAGGCTTTCAGTCAACAGTAGGCGATAAGCAATCAAGCTTTTGGAGAGTCAAAACTTACATGGATTTTTTAGCTGCACAAGGGGTCGTCATCCCAACCCCTGCATTGTTCAACAGTCAACTGTATATACATGTTTATTTTGCAAAATTGGTAAAATGTCAGCAATTATTGAATCCAGCAGGTGATAACCAGACTGTTCATTTTTTCAGTATTTCTGCATGTTTGAAAATGTTTACAATAGAATGCTGGAGCAAAAAAAAAAAAAAACTAACATCACCAAAAACATACACACATATTATCAAGGCTCACTCTTTAAGGAAGGCTTACTACCAGAAACAGAAGGGGAAAAAAGTTAAGTTATATACTGGTACCTTTCAATGTTATTGGGATAACACATGCAAAAAAAAAATCATAACACTTAATTCACTCCTTATCCCAAAGATCAAAACAATTTTAACAAATAATGTTTATTAAAATATTTTGCTTTTGAAGTTCAAATTAATTTAATAAAAATATGTACTAACAGATGAGATTCAAGAAGGCGGCATGAGAGGTGACACAGAGAACTCCTCCCAAAACCACAAATAGTACAAAATTATAGTTAATTAATCCAACTAACCCTAAAAAGGCAAGAAGAATGAGGACTGAACCAGACTGCATACAGACCTCACAACAGAGAAGACCTCAGGAAACAGGGTAACAACGTACAAAAGCCTTAATCCGGCAGAATCCAAGCCCTTAACCCACCCCAGCTCACCAGCGGGAGGAAGAGAAAAGGAGTGGGGAAGGGGGTGGGGGTGGAAACTTGGGACTGCTGAACACCTAGCCCTCGACATCTGCTTTGTGAGCAGAAACCTATAGTATGTGGGACTCTAGATGTTGGGGAGCTCGGACAGGTGGAGGGCATGGGAGACAGCCATTCCAGCCACTGGTGGAAGACAGGATCCACACCAAGCCACTCTGTGTCAGAGGAAGGGCTGCCGGACTGAGAGGCTTCCTAGCAGCGAGGCGGCTGCTGAAGGGGCGGGGTTTCACGGAGCTTGCTGCACAGGAAAAGGGAGAGCTGGACAAGGTTGTCTGGGCGTGCTCTGTCCAGCTGGTTGGGAACTTTGAGGAGCTTCAGGTGCTCAATCCCGCTGGCTGCCTACACAGCTCCGAGGCCCCCCACTTTGACCGAGTCTTCCTACTGGCCTGCAGGCACCTGCCCCCAAACAGGCAGTCACTGTGCTGCTGTCTGGCCAGCCAGCTGGAGGTCCCACCTACAACAGCTAGAGATGCAAAGCACAGAGGCTTACATGTGTGTGCTTAGCTGACTATGACACTGGAGACAGGAAGGGTAGACAAGAATCAGGAAACAGATCTTTCCTCCCCCCACGCAACTGCTCCACTCCCCTACGACCCACAACCTCACTCTACCGGCTGGGCACATCCAGAGACTGTAGTTTCTGCACACTAGTGGGCACCACACAGAAATAAAAAAAGACAAAAAGACACGGTTCAGACCAAAATCTCACAAACTCCAGAAAGAGGGCCAAATGAAACAGAACTCACTAATCTTCCCTGAAAGAGAGTTCAAAATAAAAATTATAAACATGCTTATGGAGGTACAGAAAATTATTCAAGAATTCAGGAACGAATGTAAGTTGGAGATTGAATGATTAAGAAATTCCATATCTGAAATGAAACACACAATGGAGGGATATAAAAGCAGGTTAGATGTAGTAGAAGAAATGGTAAATAGAACAGAAATCAGAGAAGAGGAATACAAAGAAGCTGAGGCACAGAGAGAAAAAAGAATCTCTAAAAATGAAAGAATATTGAGAGAACTGTGTGACCAATCCAAACAGAACAATATTCACATTATACGGGTACCAGAAGAAGAAGAGAGAGAAAAAGGGATAGAAAGTGTCATTGAGGAGGTATCTGCTGAAATCTTCCCCAATCTGGGGAAGGAGATAGTCTCTCAAGCTATGGAGATGCACAGATTTCCCAACACAAGGGTCCCAAGAAAGACAAAATCAAGACATATAATAATTAAAATTGCAAGGATCAAGGATAAAGACAGACTTTTAAAAGCTGCTATAGGAAGAAAAAAAGTTCACATACAAAGGAAAGCCCATCAGGCTATCATCAGACTTCTCAACAGAAAGCTTACAGGGCAGAAGGGAGTGGCATGATTTATTTAATGCAATGAAGCAGAAGAGCCTTGAACCAAGAATACTCTACCAGGTAAGGTTATCATTTAAATTTGAAGGAGGGATTAAACAATTTTCAGAAAAACAAAAATTGAGAGACTTTACCTTCCACAAACCACCTCTACAATGCATTTTGGAGGGAATCCTATAAATGGAAGTATTCGTAAGCTAAATAGATGTCACCCAAGTGATAGACAAAGAGTACAGAATATGATTCATAACATACAAACAATGGAGGAGGAAGAATAAGGAGGTAAAAAAAGTACCTTTAAATTGTGTTTGTAATACCATATTAAATGAGTTAAGTTAGACTCTCAGATATTAAGGAAGTTAAACTTCAACCTTTGGTAACTACAAATCTAAAGCCTGCAATAGCAATAAGTACATACCTATCAATAATCACCCTAAATGTAAATGGTCTGAAGGCACCAATCAAAAGACGTAGAGTTACTGAATGGATAAAAAAAGAGACCCATCTATATGCTGCCTACAAGAGACTCACTTCAAACCCAAAGACATACACAGACTGAAAGTAAAAGGATGGGAAAAGATATTTTATGCAACTAATAGTGAGAAAAAAGCAGGAATTGAAGTACTTGTATCAGACAAAATACACTTCAAAACAAAGAAAGTCACAAGAGACAAAGAAGGACATTACATAAGGATAAAGGGGTCAGTCCAACAAGAGGATATAACTATTATAAACATCTATTCACCCAACACAGGTTCACCTACATATGTGAAACAAATACTAACAAAATTAGAGGGGGAAATAGAATGCAATGCATTCGTTTTGGGCGACTTCAACACACCAATCACTCCAAAGGACAGATCAACCAGACAGAAAATAAATAAAGAGACAGAGGCACTAAACAACATATTAAAACAGATGGACCTAATGGACATGTACAGAACACTCCATCCAAAAGCATCAGGATACACATTCTTCTCAAGTGCACATGGAACATTTTCAAGAATAGATCATATACTAGGCCACAAAATGACCCTCAGAAAATTAAAAAATATTCCAATTGTACCAACTAGCTTCTCAGATCACAAAGGTATGACTCTAGAAAGAAATTACAGAAAAAAAAATGAAAAAGCCCACAAACACATGGAGGCTTAATAACATGTTCCTAAATAATTAGTGGATCAATGACCAAATAAAAACAGAGATCAAGCAATATATGGAGACAAATGAAAACAATAATTCAACACAGCAAAATCTGTGGTATGCAGTGAAGGCCGTGCTAAGAGGGAAATATATTGCAATACAGGCCTACCTCAGGAAAGAACAATCCCAAATAAACAGTCCAAACTCACAATTAATGAAACTAGAAAAAGAAGACTAAATGAGGCCCAAAGTCAGTAGAAGGACAGACATAATAAAGATTAAAGCAGAAATAAATAAAATTCAGAAGAATAAAAGAATAGAAAGAATCAATGAAAGCAGGAGCTGATTTGTCAAGAAAATAAAATAGGTAAACCCTTAGCCAGACTTACCAAGAAAAAAAGAGAGTCTACACACATAAACAGAATCAGAAATGAGAAAGGAAAAATCACTACGGACATCACAGAAATACAAAGAATTATGAGAATACTATGAAAAATTTTATGGTAACAAAATGAATAACCTAGAAGAAATGGACAACTTTCTAAAAAAGACAGACTTCCAAGGCTGACCCAGGAAGAAACAGAAAATCTGAATACACCAATTACCTGTGAAGAAATTGAATTGGTAATCAAAAAACGACCTAAGAACAAAGCTCCTGGACCACATGGTTTCACTGCTGAATTTTATCAAACATTTAGTGAAGACCTAATACCCATCCTCCTTAAAGTTTTGCAAAAAGTAGAACAGGAAGGAATACTCCCAAACTCATTCTATGAGACCGACATCACTCTAATACCAAAACCAGGCAAAGACACCACAAAAAAAGAAAATTACAAACCAATATCCCTGATGAACACAGATGCAAAAATACTCAACAAAATATTAGCAAACCGACTTCAAAAATACATCAAAATGATCATTCATCACGATCAAGTGGGATTCATCCCAGGGATGGAAGGATGGTACAACATTCGAAAATCCATCAACATCATCCACTACACCAACAAAAAGAAGGACAAAACCACATGATAGTCTCCATAGATGCTGAAAAAGCATTCGACAAAATTCAGCATCCATTCATGATTAAAACTCTCAACAAAATGGGTACAGACGGCAAGTACCTCAATATCATAAAGGCCATATATGACAAACCCACAGCTAACATCATACTTAACGGCGAGAAGCTGAAAGCTTTTCATCTAAGATCGGGAACAAGACAGGGATGCCCACTCTCTCCACTGTTATTCAACATAGTACTGGAGGTCCTAGCGACGGCAATCAGACAACACAAAGAAATACAAGGCATCCAGATTGGTAAAGAAGTCAAATTGTCACTATTTGCAGGTGACATGATATTATACATAAAAAACCCTAAAGACTCCACTCCAAAACTACTAGAACTAATATCTGAATTCAGCAAAGTTGCAGGATACAAAATTAACACACAGAAATCTGTTGCTTTCCTATACACTAACAATGAACTAAGAGAAAGAGAAATCAGAAAAAGAATTCCATTCACAATTGCATCAAAAAGAATAAAATACCTAGGAATAAACCTAATGAAGGAAGTGAAAGACCTGTACTCTGAAAACTACAAGACACTCCTAAGAGAAATTAAAGAGGACACTAACAAATGGAAACTCATCCTATGCTCTTGGCTAGAAAGAATAAATATGTCAAAATGGCTATACTACTAGCAATCTACAGATTCAACGCAATCCCTACCAAAATACCAACAGCATTCTTCAATGAACTGGAACACTAGTCCTAAAATTCATATGGAACAACAAAAGACCTCGAATAGCCAAAGCAATCCTGAGAAGGAAGAATAAAACAGGGGGAATTACACTCCCTGACTTCAAGCTCTACTACAAAGCTTCAGTAATCAGGACAATTTGGTATTGGCACAAGAACAGACCCACAGACCAGTGGAACAGAATAGAAAATCCAAACATTAACCCAAACATATACAGTCAATTAATATATGATAAAGGAGCCTTGGATATACAATGGGGAGATGACAGCCTCTTCAGCAACTGATGTTGGCAAAACTGGACAATTTTATGTAAGAGAATGAAACTGGACTACTGCCTAGCCCCATATACAAAAGTAAATTCAAAATGGATCAAAGACCTGAATGTATGTCATGAAACCATAAAACTCTTAGAGAAAAACATAGGGAAAAATAATAATTCGACATAAACCTGAGCGACTTCTTCATGAACATATCTCCCCGGACAAGGGAAACAAAAGCAAAAATGAACAAGTGGGACTATATCAAGCTGAAAAGCTCCTGTACAGCAAAGAACACCATCAGTAGAACAAAAAGACATCCTACAGTATGGGAGAATATATTCATAAATGACATATCCGATAAGGCATTGACATCCAAAATATATAAAGAACTCATGCACCTCAACAAACAAAAAGCGAATAAGCCAATTAAGAAATGGGCAGAGGACAACATGAATAGACACTTCTCCAAAGAAGAAATTGAGATGGCCAACAGGCACATGAAAAGATGCTCCACATCGCTAATCATCAGAGAAATGCAGATTAAAACCACAATGAGATATCACCTCACACCAGTGAGGATGGCCAACATCCAAAACACAAACAACAACAAATGTTGGCGAGGATGTGGAGAAAAGGGAACCCTCCTACACTGCTGGTGGGACTGCAAATTAGTTCAACCATTGTGGAAAGCAGTATGGAGGTTCCTCAAAAAACTCAAAATAGAAATACCATTTGACCCAGGAATCCCACTCCTAGGAATTTACCCTAAGAATGCAGCAGCCCTGTTTGAAAAAGACAGATGCACCCCTATGTTTATCGCAGCACTATTTACAATAGCCAAGAAATGGAAGCAACCTAAGTGTCCATCAGTAGATGAATGGATAAAGAAGATGTGGTACACATACACAATGGAATACTATTCAGCCGTAAGAAGAAAACAAATCCTACCATTTACAACAACATGGACGGAGCTAGAGGGTATTATGCTCAGTGAAATAAGCCAAGCGGAAAAAGACAAGTATCAAATGATTTCACTCATATGAGGGGTATAAAAGCAAAGAAAAAAAGTGAAAGAAAAAACAGCAGCCGACTCACAGAACCCAAGAATGAACTAACAGTTACCAAAGGGAAAGGGACTAGGTAGGATGGGCGGGAAGGGAGGGACAAGTGGGGAAAAGGGGCATTACGATTAGCACACGTAATGCAGCCGTCGGGGGTAAGGGGGACACAAGGATGGCAGTATTTATAGAGAAGACAAGGAATGATTCTGTAGTATCTTACTACGCTGATGCACAGTGACTGTAGTGGGGTATGTGGAGGGGACTTGATAATATGGGTCTAGTGACCATAATGTTGTTCAAGTGATTGTACATTATCGATACCAAAATGAAAAAATATATATATATATGAATTAACATAATTCAGGTATTAGGAATCTTAAGACCATCCAATACAATTAGCCTATCTTCAAAGTAGCCACCTCTCAGCTGTCCTGGACTTGAACTCACAAGGTCAAACTGTGGTAAGGGCAAGTATAAAGGCTGGCCCTGCATAATGATGAAACTGTTTAATCAAGCCTTTAGGGTATTACAAAGGACTATTAATTCAGTGGGCTTTACCATCACTTCTAACTGATTACAATCTTAATAATGCATTTCAAACAGATGTCACATATGGAAATTAAACACCACACATTTGGAAAGAAGTGTTTCCCAATACTTACACCCAAAAAATATGTCACGATAATATAAGCTCCACAAGTAGAGGAATTTTTGCCTCTTTGTTTACTGATGTGTAGCACCAATGTCTGGGCCAAAACAAGCCCTCAATAAAGACAGGTTGACTAACAACGAATGAAAGAATGAATGAATGAATGAAAGAAATTTTAAGTTGCATTTTTTTATAAACGCTGTCTGGGGGTGTTTCTTTATATTTAAGTTATAATGAAATACTGGTCAATTTACTAGGGGGAAAATAGTGTTTAAATGTTACCACAATGTTTTATACAAGCTGTCTTCTCCCTGAGTGAACTCTGTATGTAAAATGGAAATGATAAATTCTTGTCCAAATCCAAAAGGCTTTCATTACACACCATTCCTTTGGGACAGGGCTACAAACAAAGTTCTGTAGACTCAAGTAAGAAATTATGCCCAAAGATATGATCTTAATGGGCTTTGCTTAAAATTGTAGCTCAAAATAATTAAAAAATAAATAAATCTACTTATAAAATCATCCCTCAATTAGTTTTACACAAAGAATTATATTTCCTGTAAGACACTTCTAGAGAAAAAAAATTTAATATCTTTAAATCAGTATTCTTTATTCAGTGCTTTTCATGTTGTTAACTAAACTAAAACACTTTCCTAGGGATTTATTCTTTTTCTAGTATTAAAAATACATACTCATATGCAAGTATATAAAATACTAAAACTATTAAGACACATCAAAAGTAATCTCTCATAACCCAGCAACGAATATGCTGTCATTTTCCTTCAGCACTCACGAAACTTTTGTCTGTAACAAGGTAGACTCTTAGCAAAAGACACTATCTTGTATTCACCTCAGTGATATTATTGCACCATCTGCAGGATTTGCAGTGTTTTCCCAACAACAATGTGGCATTGACTTGAACCATGCACCCAAGCCTGTCGATCCTCATCCACAGCAGCAAACACCAGTAACTTGGCTGGACAGAGGTGAAGGATGCTATTTGTAGCCATGAAGTCAAGCAACAGGTCTAAACTGGGACGGAATTCACACCCTTACTGCACTGGTTTAGGCTAATCAGTCACAACCAATATATGACCCTGCACATCAAATTTACTTTATTAGGCTAATACCAAGCTCACTAAAGACATTAACAGAGTACAAGAAAACTATTCAACTGATTTGAAACCCTGTGTACTCACCACTCTAAGCATCCTGGACATTTTTAATTCCTAAAGGTACCACACTCTCTTTATCTTTCAGTCTTCACACACGCTATTCCTTCTGCCTACAAAGCTCCTTCAGTCTTCAAGGCCCTGCACCTCATCGCACAGCCCCATCCCTCCCATAGTAGGGTATGTGCTTGGGGGAACAATCCTGAACTTCATCTTTCACTGTATTCATCACACTGCCCCCTAATGGCCTGTCTTTCCCATAGACTAAGCTTCACACCATACAACCAAGACTACAACTGACATGTAGCAGAAGCCCCCAAAATTTTCTGAATTAAATGATGTGATACTTTAGTGTGTATATGTGTGTGAACATATTAATATTTAATTGCATTTATATATTATATACACTGACATACATGTGTGTATCAGAAAGCAACTTCCCATGCCCATTCCAAAAAGAAAAGAAAAAAAACAAGACTCATGGACACCGAGAAGTGACTGATGGTTACGATGAGGGAGGGGTTGGGGTGGGAGGAGGAGGGGAATAAAGGGGCACAAAAATTCTGAATCATAATCCAAGCTGGTCACAGGGATGGTAGTCCAGCATGGAGAATATAGCTAGTGATTCTGTAACATTTTATGTTGACAGACAGTAACTGCACTAGTGGGGTGAGGATTAAATAACGTATCTAACTGTTCAACCACTGTGTTGTATACTTGAAACCAATTAAGATTGTGTATCAACTATATACCAATAAAAAAAGAAAGAAAGAAAGAAAGAAAAGGAAAAGCAAGAAAGCTGAGTTAATGCAGAGTTGAGTCTCTGCAACTCAACTAAATCATCTAGGCCCTCCAGTCCTGAGTTTCCTCAGCTGTAAAATACAGAAAGGCATCCTAAACTCTTCCTCAGTATACAATTTTGGACATTAAAAAATGACTTTCGACTTCCGGGAAGATGGCGGTGTGAGCAGGGCGGCAGAAATCTCCTCCCAACACTATATTTATCTACGAAAACACAGAAAATACATCTATTCCTAAAAGAGAGACGAGAATACACAGGAAAGCACACAGCGTGCAGCTACACCCGAGAAGACTCGGCACCCCAAGAGGCGGGTAAGATCCGGAGCCGCGACCCGGCGGGACCACAGCACTCCCCCACCCCAGCGCACCGGCGGGAGGAGAGGATTCAGAGCCGGGAGGGAGTGGAAGTGCACCCCGCGAAGTAGCCAGCCCCGGTGATCTGCGCGGGGAGCGCTGACCCACATTGCGCAGTGCAGCGGAGATTGGAGAGACAGAGGGGCAGGATCTGAGCGGGGAACGCGCCAGGGGGCTTGCAGCCGGCTCCAGGAAGGAAAAAAAAAGTGCACGCTTTCCTCAGCGGTCTTAAAGAGACAGGAGCCCAGCGGAGGAGCCGGATCGCCCCAGCACACTCAGCCCAGCAGGCTGGGAGTCCTGGGGAGTTTCAGACGCCTTAGCTGGCAACTGAGGAAGCGTAGCCATACTTAACACTTCTCACTGAGATCAACAGCCTCCTAT
Source organism: Smutsia gigantea (assembly GCA_032199065.1). Classification (NCBI taxonomy): domain Eukaryota; kingdom Metazoa; phylum Chordata; class Mammalia; order Pholidota; family Manidae; genus Smutsia; species Smutsia gigantea. The sequence goes on from JAVSCE010006129.1 coordinate 72,456, forward strand.
TCGTTCCCACCCCTGCCAGAGCGATAAAGGGCCCTGCGGAGCGGCACAGTCACAGCTGTGGAATAGTGGGGCAATAGCGCCACCTAGAGCATTCCCACAGAATCTACGTCCGGTGGGCATTTTTTTTGTTTTTTTTGTTTTGTTTTTTGTTTTGTTTTTGTTTTTTTTCTTTTTTTCTTTCTTTCTTTTTTTCTTCTCTTTTTTTCTTCTCTTTTTAAAGTCTTAAAGAGCCCAGCTGACATACGTGGCAACTATCAGTGACCAATTATATAGCCATGAAAAGACAGAGGAATATGGTTCAGACCAAAATCAACCAGAAAACCCCAGAGAGGGAGTCTGAAGGGATGGAAATGCACAGCCTCCCTGAAAAAGAATTTAGAATAAAAGTCATAACCATGTTGATGGACCTACAGAGAAATGTGCAAGAGCTGAGGGAGGAAGTGAGGGAACTGAGGAAAGACAATACAGAAATCAGACAAGCGATCGACGGGCTTAACAGCAGAATGGATGAGATGCAAGAGACTGTTAATGGAATAGAAAACAGAGAACAGGAGTACAGAGCAGCTGAGGCAGAGAGAGATAAAAGGATTTCTAGGAATGAAAGAATATTAAGAGAACTGTGTGACCAATCCAAACGGAACAATATTCGCATTATAGGAGTACCAGAGGAAGAAGAGAGAGAAAAAGGGATAGAAAGTGTCTTTGAAGAAATAATTGCTGAAAACTTTCCCTCGCTGGGGAAGGAAGTAGTCTCGCAGTCCACCAAAGCTCATAGATCTCCCAACACAAGGGACCCAAGGAAGACAACACCAAGACACATAATAATTAAGATGGCAAAGATCAAAGATAAAGACAGGGTATTAAAGGCAGCTAGAGAGAGAAAAAAGATCACCTACAAAGGAAAACCCTTCAGACTATCATCAGACTTCTCAACAGAAACCTTACAGGCCAGAAGAGAATGGGATGATATATTTAACGTAATGAAACAGAAGGGCCTCGAACCAAGAATATTGTATCCAGCACGATTATCATTTAAATATGATGGAGGGATTAAACAATTTCCAGACAAACGAAAGTTGAGAGAGTTTGCCTCTCATAAACCACCACTACAGGATATCTTAAATGGACTGCTCTAGATGGAAGCACACCTAAGGCTAAAAAGATGTCACGAGAGAAAATAAAATCATAGCAAAGAAAGCAGACCATCCAAATACTAACTAAAGGCAAAGAATAAAACACCTATTATAGAAAGAATGGAGGAGGAGGAATAAGAAGGGAGAGAAATAAAGAAACATCAGACTGTGTTTACAATAACTTAACAAGAAAGTTAAGTTAGATTGTTAGATAGTAAAGAAGCAACCCTTGAACCCTTGGTAACCACGAGTCTAAAGCCAGCAATGGCAATAAGTACATACCTATCAATAATCACCCTAAATGTAAATGGACTGAATGCACCAATCAAAGACACAGAGTAACAGAATGGATAAAAAAGCAAGACCCATCTATATGCTGCCTACAAGAAACTCACCTCAAATCAAAGATATACACAGACTAAAAGTGAAGGGATGGAAAAAGATATTTCATGCAAACAACAAAGAGAAAAAAGCAGGTGTTGCAGTACTTGTATCAGACAAAATAGACTTCAAAACGAAGAAAATAGCAAAAGATAAAGAAGGACATTACATAATGATAAAGGGGTCAGTCCAACACGAAGATATAACCATTATAAATATATATGCACCCAACACAGGAGCACCAGCATATGTGAGACAAATACTAACAGAATTAAAAGAGGAAATAGACAGCAATGCATTCATCTTAGGAGACTTCAACACACCACTCACTCCAGAGGACAGATCAACCAGACAGAAAATAAGTAAAGACACAGAGACACTGAACAACACACTAGAACAGATGA
>JAVSCE010006130.1:0-44981 GCA_032199065.1 Smutsia gigantea
ATCAGAGGCCCCAGATCTTAACAGTAAAGCGTAAAAGAACACAAAACCTTTCTCCATCCCTCAGCAAAAGCAAAATGCCCATGGTGGGAGGGACTCCCTGACAACACCCACTCCCAGGACACACCATCACTTGGAGGGAATAGACACAGGTTTGACAGGTACACACACACACACACACAGATGCACAGAGATGGTTCCCTCTGCTCTTCCTTCTCCCTCAGATCACGTCCCCCAGGGAGGATTGGCAGGGAGGTCAGAGCCCCATCTGGATGGAGACTGCAGCCCCAGAGCAGAGAGCAGAGCCCCTACATCCCAGGGAAGTAAGACACCAACCTGACCATAGCAAGTCCCCCCCTCACATCCCAGCAGTGCCCCAGTGGGGCTGTGGCCTCACTCCCAGCCCCTGCCAAGGTTGGGTGACACCCCCTCCCAACCCCCCCACCAGCCAGGCAGTCTTACTTCTTCACTTTTGGATACTTCATCTCTGCAATGGCATTGGTGGCTTCTGTCTGCTTCTCCTTCAAGTGCTGGGGCCACATGTTGTCCACCCAGTCCACCAGGTCTACCTGAAAGCCAGCCACCGTCAGCATCACCTGCCTCAGTGCTGCCCTAAAGCCAGCCCCTCACCACCTCCACCCTTCCCCTGTTCCCAGTGTCCCTCCCGCCCTTCCCTGGGGCTGCCACAGGCCGGCCTTGAGCCTGGGCAGCAAGGGAGACAGGGCAAGGAGAGGAGGGAGAAGGTGTCAGGCAGGGACAGGCCAGGGCCTACCACAGTCGGACGCTTGACCAAGTGCTCCAGCTTGGTGTGGCTGAACTCAAGGCTGATGACGTTGTACAGCTTGTCCCGCTGAGCCTCAGGCGTCTCGTAGTACCGCACAAACTGGGACATGCTCATCTCTGTGCCCTTCTGGGTGTTCACATCCATCACGTCCACCAGCCGCCGGCTACCTGGGGGCAGAATCCACATGCTGGTGGCTCTTGCTGGCTCGGGTCCAGATCCTACTTGGGAGCCCCCACAAAGCAAAACCTGCCCTACCTGTAGGGTTCCCCATCCGCCTCGCCCCACACCACCCCTGCTCAGCTACCACACTGGTTGGCTTTTCTTACCGAATCTCTCTCCAACCCACCTGTTTCTAGTGTAGCCACCATTACTATCCTCCAAGGTGACCTCAAGAGCTTCCTAAGGGGTCTCCAGGTTGCCCCCTACCCACCCTCCACACTGCGGCCAGTGCGAGCTTCCCAAAACAGAGACCTGACCGTGGACACTCCTCTCTTTGCTTAAAACCTTCCATGGCTCCCACTGCCAACTGAAGAGCCTCTTAGTTCTTTCTGTTTATGCACAGCATTAGTATAGATAGTCTGGATAGGTAGGTAGGTAGGTAGGTAGATAGATAGATTAGATTAGATTAGATAGATAGATAGACAGACAGAGAGAGAGAGAGAGAGAGAGAGAGAGAGAGAGATAGATAGATAGATAGATAGATAGATAGATAGATAGATAGATAGATAGATAGACAGATGACTAGTTGTTTAATAGTCTCCCTCCCTAGTATGTGAGGCCAGAAAAGTTACCTGACATCTCTCAACCTGTATCTTCATCTTGTCACCTTCTCACAGGCAAGTTGTAAGGACTGAATCCAATGATTACAGAAGCACTGGACACAGTGTCTGGTTCATGAATGCAGGCCTCTACCCCAACTACTCCCTAGCACTGAGCACTATTCCTAAATATGTTTGTCTACTTGGTTGTCCTTCTTCCCTACAACTCTGTAATCATCACCAGGGCAGAAGTCTCGTCTGTCTTGCCCATTACTTTACCCCAAGTATCTACAGAGCCTGGAACATAGTGGGAACTCAGCAAATATTTATGGAACAAATAAATGATGAATGTTGGCTGTCCTCAATAGCATGTGACCCATGACTTCTCATATGATGACTGCTGAACTAAAGAAAGTGAGTACCCCTCTACAGAAATGCCTGGATCTCATCTCAGCAGCAGACTCATACCTCTCACAGAGGGACAAGATGCAGAGGGGTCAGGGAGCAGGAACCTCTAGAGATAGTTACCAAGCTCTCAAGGAAATCAGGCTGTAAATGGGAATAGTAATGCCCCAGAACTTCAGCCAAGGTGGAAGAAGTAACCAGAGCTTTCAAAGGGAAGAAACCAGACACAAAGCATATTGCCAAATTCACAGGGATTTACAATGGAAGCTGGTTACCTGCATCTGCTAACACTCAAAATAAGCATCATGACCAGAATGAGAAGCCCCAGCTGATAAGGAAAGACTCCAATTCCCCATTAGCTCAGTGACAAGTACATGGTCCACGGAGACTTAGAAAAGTGTAAACCAGAAAAAAAGGAAAGCAGCAGGTGATCATCTTGTTCAAGGCCACCCCAAGAATGAAGAGGAAACTAAGCAGAGGCCAGCAGATGGCAGCCCCAGAGGCACATCGGGCCCACTGCCTGCCTTTGTCTGGCCCATGAACCAAGGATGGTTTTTATATTTTTAAATGGCGATGGGAGGATCAAAAGAAAAATATTTTGTGATGTGAAAATAACACGAAACTCAAATTCCAGGTCCATAAAGTTTTATGAGCACACAGCCACAGTCACTGCTTCACATATAGTCTCTGGCTGCTACCAGGCTACTATGGCCAAGCTGAGTAGCTCACAGAGACTGAACGGCCAAGCAAAGACTGAAATATTTACTTTCTAGATCTTTACAGAGAAAGTCCGCTGACCCTTGAACCAGACCAAACTCTCACGGCACTTACACGTTGATGTGAGTGACAGTCCCATTCCATTCGCTGCTGCATGCCCAGCTCTATGTACAGAGCCTGCCAAATATTACTGCGAACAAATACAGAGTGCCTTTCACAAAGCAGGACCTCAACAGTAAGAGCTATCCCTTAAGTGCACAGAAGGACTTGGGTATTACGATCTTTGGGGTTCGGTATCTAATTTCCACAACCACCCCAAAAACTAAGTAAGATTGTTCCCATCTTACAAATGAGAAAACCAATATTTAGAGACGATGTGATTGGCTCAAGTCCTCCAGAACATACTCTGTACCAACAGAATAGTTTTAAAAAAATTATTTTCCAGGAGCCTTACAGAAGACCCCTAGTCTTACATGGGCTGGTGAATTTCCTATCTTATTGGCATTGGCTTTTTAATGGAAATCCAACCAAAGGAGAAACTAGTTGAGATGGGTGTGACAGGATGTGCATGAAAGGTGTGATCTCACCAGTCCCAGTAAAAAGGCAGCATTAAACTCTCAGAACCCTGGGGTGCCTGAGGAGAGCTTTGTAGGGTAGGAAGTGAGTTTTGATTCTTGTATTCTTTCTATACCTTATTAGAAATCACTTTGATGAGGGATATGTGTTTACTATTGGGGGCATTTATTTTTATTCATTTTTTTTTTTTACTAAAGTATCATTGACAATACAGTCTTATGGCAGTTTCACATACATTAAACACTGGTTCAACATTCACCCACATTATCAAGACCTCACCCCCTCCATTGTAGTCATTGTCTATAGCATAGTAAGATGCTGTAGAGTCAGAATACTTAACATTTATTAAGCACTTCAGCACAAGCAAACACTCTACACGGGCTATCTTAAGTTAATTGTAACAATTCAATGTGGTAGAACTTCAATTATACTCATCTGATGGATCAGAAACTAAGGCTTGGACAACTAACTTACCCCAAAACGCCCAGTTAGTGAGCACCAGAGTGGGATCTGAGGCTTATTCAATCTAATGACAGATCCCATGCTCTTATCCCACACCCCCGCCTGAAGTGACACTGAATCTGGATCAGAGTAAGGTTCAGAAATCATGCCCACCTCCAGTGGTGGCTCCTGACCCCAAGGAGCCTGGGGAGCCTGGAAAACAGCTTTGTTTTTACATCAGAAGTGCAAATCCACCAGGGGGCATCCCTGAACTTTGCTGGAAATTCTGGCGTCCTCTCACGAGTGCTGGGCTCCTTCCTTACCAGGGCTCCTGGAACAGGTGGGCTCAGCTCCACTTTTCTGGGAATCCCATTTGGCAGAGAAGCTGCTATTACAGTGGGGAAGATGGGAGGAGAACAGGGCCCTCTCTCTGCCAGCCTCCTACCTCCCCTGCCTAACCTTGCTCAAGGTTACCTTTGCTAAGCCCCCTGTGGAAGGGGGTTTGCTGGTCAGGTAGGAGATGGAATCTCAGCCCTAGATCTAGAGCAAGTCAGGAGGAAAGGCCTGGAGCTCAGCCACCCATTAGCACAACTTAGTGGTTAAGCTAAGACTTCATGGGTTCAAATCCCAGCTGGGCCACAGACCTCTTAACTTCTCTATCAGTGTCCCATCTGTAACATGAGGACAAAAATGGTAGGCAGCCCATGGGGTGTCCTGAGATTTAAGATAATGCACATGAAACACGTCTGTAAAATGCCTGCAGGTAGGTAGTGTTACCTGATTAGCTAATTTCATCTACAATTAATTTCATCTACAATTATCAGTAGAGAAAGTGAGGCGGTGGAAGTCAGAGCCAGTTAAATCTCTGCCAGCCAGTCCAATGGTCTGACAGCTTTAACATCCTAAAAGGTAATCAGGACAACTACTAGGTGTGGGGTTTTTATGGGGGAGAGGGGTGAAAAAGTTATGACTGTGGTTACACACCTCTGAACAGACAAGAAAAGCATTGAACTGTACACTTTAAATGGGTGAACTGTCTGGTGAGTGAATTCGATTTCAATGAGCTGGTGTTTAAAAAACCCTCAAGCACTAAGTGATTACAAAGTTCGTTTTTCTAAAACCATTTTTTTCTTTCCAAAGTCTTCTACCAACTTAAAAAGCACATAAAAAGAAATGTTATTCAGCCGTGAAAAGGAATAAAGTTTTGACACATTACAACATGGATGAACCTCAGAAACATGAGTGAAAGATGCCAGACACAAAAGGTCACATGTTGCATGACGCCATTTATAGAAAACATGCAGAATAGGCAAGTCCATGGGGATGGAAACTAGATCAGTGGTGGCCAGGGCTGGCGGGGTGGAAGAGTGCGAAGTAACAGCCAATGGGTACAGGGTTTCCTTCTTGGGGGATGAAAATATTTTAGAACGATATAGTGGTGGCAGCTGCACAACACTGATGGACTAAAGGACACCGAACTTTTCACTTTGGTTAATTTTATATTGTGTGAATTTCACCTCAATAAATTTTCTTTAAAAAGCAATGTAAAAAAAAAGCAATGTAAGAAATTATTTTAAATCTCACTCCACAATGATAAGAACAGAACTTCCTTCTGATCTCTTATTTCACCTAGTTGTTCTTGATATGAGTCTCTCCCCTCCTCAGGGCTCAAGAACCTGGGCCAGGGACCCTTCAGCTGTCTCTGTCCACGGAGCCTGCACAAACTGGCCACAGTGCCCTCCCCCCGCTCCAGAGGCATGTGCTTGGGCTCCATTCTTCACAACTTACCTTAGAGCTTGGGGATGCGGGTACAGGTGAGAAACACTAAAGAAAGCCAGGAAATGAGCAACACAGTTCAGGACCAAAGTGGAACAGAAGGGTGGCATGGTGACCTCCCAAAAGATTTATCTAGCCAGAACCTACAAACAGGACCTTATTTGGAAAGAGTCTTTGCAGAGATAATTAGCATAAAGCTCCTGGAGGATGAGATCATCCTGGATTTAGGGCGGGCCCTAAATTAAATGACTAGTGGTGTCCTTATAAGAAGGGTCATGTGAAGACAGAGGCAGAGATCCAAGCAACATGTCTACAAGCCAAGGAATATATACCTCGGGTTACCAACAGCTGGAAGAGGCAAGGAAGGATTCTCCCTCAGAGGCTCCAGAAGGAGCCAGTGCTGCCAACACCTTGAATTTGGACTTCTGGCTTCCAAACTAAGAGAATTCATTTCTGTGAGGCACTCAGTTTGTGGCACTTTGTTATGGCAGCCCCAGGAAATGTTTCCCAGACAGTGGTCACCTGTGGGCAAGGGAAGGTCACATGGGAGCTTCTAAGGAGTTTGGAGCTTCGTCACCTGGGTGCCAGGTATTCATTTTATAATTTTTCTTTAAAATTTTCAGCATATATAATACATTTCACATATACCCTCTCCCCCAAAATGGCGCCAAGGACTGAGATGCTTCAAGCTCTGGTCTTCACAGCATAAATATTTAGGCAAGGTACCGAGTGACCTCATCTGCCACATGGATATAAGACCACCTACCTCAAAACACAGTTGCGAAAACAAATTTTTTTAATTCAGATAATTAATACAGGAGGCAAATGAAAGGCCTTTTAGGGTACCAAACATGCCATAGCATCTCACTGCATAGAAGTTAAAGACTTGTATGCAAGCCATAGCTTCCTGTCCCTGCTAATCTAAAACAGGATTGTATAATATAAACCCAGTCCCTTTCAATACACTTCTGGCACACCAACTTGCTTCCCAAACTTGCACAATAAAACTAATACACAATAAATATACAATTCTGCCAACCCCAAAATGGTACATCATCATTTAAGTGTATGATGCCAACTTACATGCACCCTAAATCAAAGACTATAATAAAAATATTTCCAAAAAAATCACAGCCAAAATCTAATTCTAAAATGTCCGCCTAAAACTGGGTAATATCTATATCTAATAGATATATAGATATAGACATAGATATATCTACACACATATACATATGATATATAATGCATGTGTGTATAAATATCACATAAACATTAACATAGATGTACATGCATATGCATATTCAGAAAAACTCTAAAATAAATTAGAATATATTCAAAATAACACATCCAATTATTCATGGTTAGAACATAGCAATGTACAAATGACTGATATGTTGGATACAAGTATGTTTTCAAATATGTGTATGCCTTGCATATACCATGATACTTACCTCTTATAAGGTATTTTATGCAACACATGTAAACTCTCATTTAATCCCCTGTATATATACCACCCCACACAGGCTCACATATATTAATCTATCAATCATCACTTTCATTCTTAGTCCAAATGTGGACAAAATAAAGAGCATCTTGAATTCGTTATCATTTGGCAAATGCAAGAATGAATGACAAATCTTATTTTGTGAAAAAGAGACGCAGCTTCATGATAATCTAGTTTAATAGTGTCATTTAATTAGTCAGATGAGTAATCTGAAAAATGGTACCTTAACACCCTGAAAATGTTATTTAACTTGCATGTTTCAAGGTACTTAAAAAAATAAAACCTATCTTGGGAATAAAATGTAAGAACAATTTTAAAAACAAGTAAATAAAATTTTAAATTTAAATTTTAAAACAGTTGCGGGATTAACTGACATGACCCATATAAGAGATATGACCCAGAAGTTAGCTCCCTCCTCTCCTGGGCCTAACCTCGGTTCCCCCATCCCGCTAAGAGACTTCCCTTAAGGGTTACTATAGTTGAATTGCGTGCTCCAAAAAAGAGACATTCAAGTCCTAACCCCTGAGACCTGTGAATGTGACCTTATTTGGAAACAGGGTCTTTGCATATGTGATCAAACTAAAATGAAACCATACTGGATTGGGGTGGGGCCTTAGCCAATGACTGACATCCCTATAAGACAAAGAGAAATTTGGATGGAGACTCACAGAGGGAACACAGCCATGATTGACGTAAGATGGGGACAGAGATAGGAGTAATGCAGCCACAAGCCAAGGAAGCCAGCACCCACCAGAATTCTGTGGAGGGGCCGCTGAATTCTCCACACCTTCAGAGAGTGCACAGCTCTGCTAACACCTTCATTTTGGACATTTGGCCTCCAGAACTGTGAAATAATAAACTTCTGTGGTTTTAAGCTCCCCAGTTTGCGGTACTTTTTGTGCCCAGGAAACTCATACAAGGGCCAATGAGAAAATTACTAGGTAAACCTACATGGCTCTATAAATATCAAATACGAAGGAAGCAGGGGTGCTCTTCTGCCTGGTACAAGGTGTCACAGGACAGGCACACTGCGTACCTACACTGTGGTTTAATTAATAGAGTTGCAAAGCGAAAGATGTCAGCTGTGGAAGACGTCCTACCATTTCATCCTAAATATTATTTCCTTGCCCACTTGCTTCTTGTCTTTCTCCCCTACTACTCTGAAAGTGTCATGAGAACCAGTCTTGTCTGTCTTACTCACTATTTTACCCCAAATATCTAGGATAGAGAACCTGGCACATAGCAGGAGCTCAATAAACACTGGTGGAATGAATAAATAAATGCTGGGTGTTATTTGCTTTTTTGTCCTGACTAGCACACAACCTAAGATTTTACATATAAATGACATCTGAGCTGAAGAAATGACCTAGGAGTTCTAGGAGGTGGGTAGGTATAACCCTACCACACTAGAAAAGAGGACCGCGTGACCCTCAACCTGGAAAACATGTAGAAGTCCCGACCAATGAGGAGCCCAACCCTGGGACACCCATCAATGAACACAGAGGGATGTAAGTGCGAAAGGCCTGTGTTTCCTTTTCTGAGCACTAACCAGGCCTCCACTCCCCTGCCAATCACAATTCCCAGGGCTCTCTATGCACCCTCACTTCCCTCAGCTCTTGGCCAGGTGCAGGGCCCTGGCTGACCCCTTGGGCAGCTTGCTCCACTCTTGGACAAAAAGGGAAGTTAGGACTTGCAGTGGTCAGCGCAGTGAGTAGCCACTGGGGCTCAGAGAGGAGGGAGGTGTGCAGGGAAGAGGCCTAAGGTGGGAGAAGCCACGTGACTAGTCATCTGGGGCAGAAGGCTGGGACATTTGCTTCTAAGAATAGCTCCCCTTGTGTGTAGGGAGCTCCATCCAGCTCCCCAGGTGTCCTGGAAGCCACACTCTGTGGGAGGGGCCGGAGTGGGAACAGAGGAGGAGGATGAGAAGTCAGTTCTTTAGGTACCTGGGCTCCGTAATCATAAACCCTCAGGGAAACACAACTGTACCACTAACTGGGAAATTCAAGCCTGCTGGGTTCCAGTTCTCAGTGGGCAGCAAGAAGTAGGGAGATGACAGCACCCTTCCTGGGGAGGCAGAATGATACTGGTAGAAGTGGCTGTAGGTATAAGAGTCTGATGCATCTGAGATATGCCAGCTCTGACCCAAACAGCAGGTGGGGAAATTTCTCTCCATAGATGTATTCCAGCCAATAAATGACAAAGGATGATAGAATCAGTCCATCACCACTTTGCAGCATCTAATAAAATAGTGGAGTTGACATCAGACTTCAGTGGCTGCTAACATGATAAAGAGAGAGAGAGAGAGAGAGGTGACCTGACACTATGGCCTCCTGGTAGAAGAACAGAACACCATCTATGAAGTAGTCTTGCCAGAAAAAATGAGTGAATGAATGAGTGTACGTTTTTGTGTGGAGAGACAGACAGACTACCAATTTTCAGGAACTACAGAGGACGGAGGAGCATGTTAGATTACCACAAGGGGATGCTATCAGTAAAATCCAAATAACAGAAAACTCTACAGGGGACACACTCCAACTTCTTTAGACTGGAGGGAGCTGGAGGGAGCACCCAAAGATTGGAGAGATTAAAAGGCATCTCAACCAATCACAATGAAAGGACCTTATTTACATTCAGATTCATTCAGCTGTCCAAAAAAAAAAAAAGACAGTAACATTTATGCTATAAATGAAACAACTGGAAATTTGAACAATGAACATGGGTATTTACTCAGCTTAAGGAATTAATGTGTCTTAAAAGATTAGGTGTGATGATGCATCATGATTGTTTTTAAAAAAAAATCCCTTCTCATTCAGAACTCTATACTGAAAGCTTTACAAAGTGGAATGATGTCCAGATAGGCTTCAAATGCTGTACAGGCAGACAAATTGGATGGAGGGTTGGAAGGGGCAGAACCATAGACTGGGTAACAGTCACACGGGAGTTCATTATTCTGTCTACTCTTGCTTTTTAAAATTCTCTCCAATAAAAAGTGTTTGCATAAAGCCCAGCTCTGTTACTACCTCTGTGGCTTCAGGGGACTCGCTTACCCTAGCTTGGAGGGTCTTTATTTGTAAAATGGGCCCATTGGTCTAAGAGAGCCTAACATGATGTCTGGCACATGGCAGGCTCTACAATGCGCTTAGCCACTAGCACTGAGCTGTCTGGGCCATGGGAAGAACCACATGGCTCTGAACATGAAATGAGGAGGTGTCCCCTTGAGACAGAAAGGGAAAGGGAGCTCTGTGGACCTGTTAGGCACCTGATTTTAGCCCTGAAGCCACAGCCCTCTGCAGGCTCTTTTATTCTCACTTGAAGAACCTCACTGGAGGCACAGGTGCCTGACTTGTTTGTCCCTCAGTCAGAAAGGCCCCGGGAGGTTATGGAATGAGTGGCAGGTGCCCCAAGGGTGACCAACCCTGCCCTAGGCATCAGCTGCCTCAGGGTAAAGACAGGAAGTTGACCTTTATACTCCTTTTTTTCCATTGCCACATGACTCTCTTCAAACAGAAGCTCTTACAAAAGCCAAATGCATAAATAAAAACAAGCAGCTCAGGCTTAAACAGGAGGGTTCGGGTGCTCAGAATTCAGACCCAGATTCCTGGGAATTCCCTTTGAAAACCACTGCATTAGGTCATTTTTAGGTCCTCTTCCAAGACCAATATACACTTGTTTCTAGCCTCGTCCTTAGACACTCAGATCAAATCCCTTAAACGTTAACTGGAAGGGTAAAAGGGGGGACAACCCCAGAGGTCCACCTGAGGAGTCACTGTGCATTCTTGGGGCCTGCAAGTCCCTTTTAGCCTGAGCTGGGAGACTAAGAATTACCCTCCAGGAGACTTCCGGGAAGATGGAGGCATGAGCAGGGCGGCAGAAATCTCCTCCCAAAACTATATATATCTATGAAAATACGGTAAATACAACTATTCCTAAAAGAGAGACTAGAATACACAGGAAAGTGCACAGTGTGCAGCTACACCTGAGAGGACTCAGCACCCCGCAAGGTGGTCTTAAAGAGCCCAGCTGACATACGTGGCAACTAAGAGCAACCACTACTATCGCAATGAAAAGACAGAGGAATATGGTACAGACAAAGATCACCCAGACCCAGACAACACCTGAGAGGGAACCTGAAGGGATGGAAATGCACAGTCTTCCTGAAAAAGAATTCAGAATAAAACTCATAACCATGCTAATGGATCTACAGAGAAATGTGCAAGAGCTGAGGGAGGAAGTGAGGGAAGTGAGGAAAGACAATGCAGAAATCAGACAAGCGATCGACAGGCTTAACAGCAGACTGGATGAGATGCAAGAGACTGTTAATGGAACAGAAATCAGAGAGCAGGAATACAGAGAAGCTGAGGCAGAGAGAGATAAAAGGATCTCTAGGAATAAAAGAATATTAAGAGAACTGTGTGACCAATCCAAACGGAACAATATTCGCATTATAGGAGTACCAGAGGAAGTAGAGAGAGAAAAAGGGATAGAAAGTGTCTTTGAAGAAATAATTGCTGAAAACTTCCCCATGCTGGGGAAGGAAATAGTCTCACAGTCCACGGAAGCCCACAGATCTCCGAACACAAGGGACCCAAGGAAGACAACACCAAGACACATAATAATTAAAATGGCAAAGATCAAAGATAAGGACAGAGTATTAAAGGCAGCTAGAGAGAGAAAAAAAGATCACCTACAAAGGAAAACCCATCAGACTATCATCAGACTTCTCAACAGAAACCCTACAGGCCAGAAGAGAATGGCATGACATATTTGATGTAATGAAACAGAGGGCCTCGAACCAAGAATATTGTATCCAGCACGATTATCATTTAAATATGACGGAGGGATTAAACAATTTCCAGAAAAGCGAAACCTGAGAGAATTTGCCTCCCATAAACCACCTCTACAGGACATCTTAAAGGAACTGCTCTAAAGGGAAGCACTCCCAGGCTAAAAAGATGTCACCAGAGAAAATAAAATCATAGCAAAGAAAGCAGACCACCCAAATACTAACTAAAGGCAAAGAATAAAACACCTAGTATATAAAGAATGGAGGAGGAAGAATAAGAAGGGAGAGAAATAAAGAATCATGACACTGTGTTTACAATAACTTAACAAGAAAGTTAAGTTAGACTGTTAGATAGTACAGAAGCTACCCTTGAAACTTTGGTAACCACCAATCTAAAGCCAGCAATGGCAATAAGTACGTATCTATCGATAATCACCCTAAATGTAAATGGACTTAATGCACCAATTAAAAGCCACAGAGTAACAGAATGGATAAAAAAGGCAAGACCCATCTATACGCTGCTTACAAGAGACTCACCTCAAACCCAAAGACATACACAGACTAAAAGTGAAGGGATGGAAAAAGATATTTCATACAAACAACAGAGAAAAAAGCAGGTATTGCAGTACTTGTATCAGACAAAATAGACTTCAAAACGAAGAAAGAAGCAAGAAATAAAGAAGGACATTACATAATGATAAAGGGGTCAGTCCAACAAGAAGATATAACCATTATAAATATATATGCACCCAACACAGGAGCGCCAGCATATGTGAGACAAATACTAACAGAATTAAAGGAGGAAATAGACAGCAAAGCATTCATTTTAGGAGACTTCAACACACCACTCACTCCAAAGGACAGATCAACCAGACAGAGAATAAGTACAGACACAGAGGCACTGAACAACATGCTAGAACAGATGGACCTAACAGACATCTACAGAACTCTGCACCCAAAAGCAGCAGGATACACATTCTTCTCAAGTGCACCTGGAACATTTTCCGAAACAGACCACCTACTAGGCCACAAAAAGAACCTCAGTAAATTCAAAAATATTGAAATCCTACCAACCAACCTCCCAGATCACAAAAGTATAAAACTAGAAATAAATTTTAGAAAGAAACCAAAAAGGCTCACAAATACATGGAGACTTAACAACATTCTCCTAATTAATCAATGGGTTAAAGACCAAATCAAAACAGAAATCAAAGAATATATGGAGACTAATGACAACAACAACACAAAGCCACAACTTCTGTGGGACGCAGCAAAGGCAGTTCTAAGAGGAAAGTATATTGCAATCAAGGCCTATTTAAAGAAGGAAGAACATTCCCAAATGAATAGTCTACAGACACAATTACTGAAATTGGAAAAAGAAGAACAAATGAGGCCCAAAGTCACCAGAAGGAGGGACATAATAAAGATTAGAGAAGAAATAAATAAAATTGAGAAGAATAAAACAATAGAAAAAATCAATGAAACCAAGAGCTGGTTCTTTGAAAAAATAAACAAAATAGATAAACCCCTAGCCAGACTCATTAAGAGAAAAAGAGAATCTACACACATAAACAGAATCAGAAATGAGAAAGGAAAAATCACGACGGACCCCACAGAAATACAAAGAATTGTAAGAGAATATTATGAGAATCTATATGCTAACAAGCTGGAAAACATAGAAGAAATGGACAACTTCTTAGAAAAATACAACCTTCCAAGACTGACCAAACAAGAAACAGAAAAACTAAACAGACCAATCAGCAGCAACGAAATTGAACCGGTAATCAAAAAACTACCCAAGAACAAAATCCCCGGACCAGACGGATTCACCTCTGAATTCTACCAGACATATAGAGAAGAAATAACACCCATTCTTCTTAAAGTTTTCCAAAAAATAGAAGAGGAGGGAATACTTCCAAACTCATTCTATGAAGCCAGCATCACTCTAATACCAAAACCGGGCAAAGACCTCACCAAAAAAGAAAATCACAGACCAATATCCCTGATGAACGTAGATGCAAAAATAGTCAACAAAATATTAGCAAACCGAATTCAAAAATACATCAAGAGGATCATACACCATGATCAGGTGGGAGTCATCCCAGGGATGCAAGGATGGTACAACATTCGAAAATCCATCAACATCATCCACCACATCAACAAAAAGAAGAACAAAAACCACATGATCATCTCCATAGATGCTGAAAAAGCATTTGACAAAATTCAGCATCCATTCCTGATTAAAACTTTCAACAAAATGGGTATAGACGGCAAGCACCTCAACATCATAAAGGCCATATATGACAGACCCACAGCTAACATCATACTTAACGGCGAGAAGCTGAAAGCTTTTCATCTAAGATCGGGAACAAGACAGGGATGCCCACTCTCTCCACTGTTATTCAACGTAGTATTGGAGATCCTAGCCACGGCAATCAGACAAAACAAAGACATACAAGGGCATCCAGATTGGTAAAGAAGAAGTCAAATTGTCACTATTTGCAGATGACATGATATTGTACATAAAAAACCCTAAAGACTCCACTCCAAAACTACTAGAACTAATATCTGAATTCAGCGAAGTTGCAGGATACAAAATTAACACACAGAAATCTGTTGCTTTCCTATACACTAACAATGAACTAGCAGAAAGAGAAATCAGAAAAACAATTCCATTCACAATTGCATCAAAAAGAATAAAATGCCGAGGAATAAACCTAACGAAGGAAGTGAAAGACCTGGACTCTGAAAACTACAAGACACTCCTAAGAGAAATTAAAGAGGACACTAACAAATGGAAATGCATCCCATGCTCTTGGCTAGGAAGAACAAATATTGTCGAAATGGTTATACTACCTAAAGCAATCTACAGATTCAACGCAATCCCTATCAAACTACCAACAGCTCTCTTCAATGAACTGGAACAAATCATTCTAAAATTCATATGGAACCACAAAAGACCCCAAATAGCCAAAGCAATCCTGAGAAGGAGGAACAAAACAGGGGGAATTATGCTCCCTGACTTCAAGCTCTACTACAAAGCCACAGTAATCAAGACAATTTGGTATTGGCACAAAAACAGACCCACAGACCAGTGGAACAGAATAGAAAATCCAAACATTAACCCAAACATATACAGTCAATTAATATTTGATAAAAGTGCCTTGGATATACAATGGGGAGATGACAGCCTCTTCAGCAGCTGGTGTTGGAAAAACTGGACAGCTACATGTAAGAGAATGAAACTGGACTACTGTCTAGCCCCATATACAAAGGTAAATTCAAGGTGGATCAAAGACCTGAATGTAAGTCATGAAACCATAAAAATCTCAGAAAAAAATATAGGCAAAAATCTCTTGGACATAAACATGAGAGACTTCTTCATGAACATATCTTCCTGGGCAAGGGAAACAAAACAAAAATGAACAAGTGGGACCATATCAAGCTGAAAAGCTTCTGTACAGAAAAGGATACCATCAGTAGAACAAAAAGACATCCTACAGTATGGGAGAATATATTCATAAATGACATATCTGATTAGGGGTTGACATCCAAAATATATAAAGAACTCACGCACCTTAACAAACAAAAAGCAAATAATCCAATTAAGAAATGGGCAGAGGACATGAATAGACACTTCTCTAAAGAAGAAATTCAGATGGCCAACAGGCACATGAAAAGATGCTCCACATCGCTAATCATCAGAGAAATGCAGATTAAAACCACAATGAGATATCACCTCACACCAGTGAGGATGGCCAACATCCAAAACACAAACAACAACAAATGTTGGCGAGGATGTGGAGAAAAGGGAACCCTCCTACACTGCTGGTGGGACTGCAAATTAGTTCAACCATTGTGGAAAGCAGTATGGAGGTTCCTCAAAAAACTCAAAATAGAAATACCATTTGACCCAGGAATTCAACTCCTAGGAATTTGCCCTAAGACTGCAGCAACCCAGTTTGAAAAAGACAGGTGCACCCCTATGTTTATCGCAGCACTATTTACAATAGCCAAGAAATGGAAGCAACCTAAGTGTCCATCAGTAGATGAATGGATAAAGAAGATGTGGTACATATACACAATGGAATATTATTCAGCCATATGAAGAAAACAAATCCTACCATTTGCAACAACATGGATGGAGCTAGAGGGTATTATGCTCAGTGAAATAAGCCAAGCCGAAAAACACAAGTATCAAATGATTTCACTCATATGTGGAGTATAAGAACAAAGAAAAAAACTGAAGGAACAAAACAGCAGCAGACTCACAGAACCCAAGAATGGACTAATAGTTACCAAAGGGAAAGGGACTGGGGAAAATGGGTGGGAAGGGAGGGATAAGAGGGAAAAAGGGGCATTACGATTAGCAGATGTAATGTTGGGGGGGCACGGGGAGGGCAGTACAACTCAGAGAAGACAAGTAGTGATTCTATAGCATCTCACTACGCTGATGGACAGTGACTGTAATGGGGTTGTTGGGGGGGACCTGATGAAGGGGGTAGTTTAATAACCATAATATTTCACATGTAATTATAGAATAATGATACCAAAATAAATTATAAAAAATAAAATAAAGAAAAATAAAAAGCAAAAAAAAGAATTAGCCTCCATCTTCCCAGATCCTCAGGTGGTCTGCCACTGGTGGGAAAGGAGAGCCAGCGCCAGACCCCTGAACAGGAAACTCAGCATGGAGAGGGGGCCAGGGCCCGATGGGGCAGAAGGGACAGTCAGTGCTATCAATGCATTGTGGTCCCCCAAGCTTCAGGCACAAACTGCCCTTTGGAGCCTGCAAGGGACACACAGGGCTGGAGCTCTTAGGCCCCTGGGGTCAATTGGTTGCAGGAGAAATTTTCCACATCGGACCAGGGCCTGGTGTTCCTAAGTAGGCCAGGAGCTCAGCCCCCTCCCTTCCTCTCTCTCCTCCCCCAACCCCCCCAGTTCTCTGGGCTCACAGGCTACACACACATTCAGCAAATTCCAGCTGCAGAAATTAATCCATGGCCCCATGGCCCTTGCTTTGAAGGTTCCATCAGCTCCACAGGCTCAGAGCCAGGAAGAGGCTGCTGAAAGTCACCTTGGACACTAATATAGAGCATACAAGCACACTGACCCCAAGTTCCCTCTAGGCCCACTCTTCAGAGAATGCACACAACCATCCTGCACCATCATTCTGGAGGCTTCTCCATCATCCTCAACTTTCTGGACTAACTTTTTATTCTGTTCCTTGGGAGTATCTCCTCATCCATCTTACAGAGACAATTTATAAGCAAGAGCACTGACCACATTTCAAATCCCATTCTACTGTTGCCAGACAGAGTGGCCTCAGGTATACCCCTGAACCTCTCTGGGCCTCAGTTTCTTCACCTGTAAAGTTAGGATAATAGGACCTGCCTAGTTACCTGACACAATTATTGAGAGCACTTTGAAACTTAGACGCAGAGGTCCTATTGAGTATACTGTCCTGAACTGAAGTGCAAGGGTGTAGAAAAGAAAAGGGCATGGGGCTGGGAGTCTCAGCACAACTTGGGGCAAACTTCTTCCCAGATCTAGGCCTGCGTTTTCTCACTGTGCAATAAGAAGATGCTTGCAAAGGTCCCCAGGTTTCCCTAAACACTAATATCTCCTGGCTCCTCACCTTTGCACCTTTTAAAAATTATCCCCAGGACAGATCCCGTGGCAGGCTGTCCCCAGTGCCCTGGGCTCAATACCCTGAGTCTCACAGACACACAGGCATAAGACACAAACCCAGGCTAACAAAACAGGGCTAAACCCAATCAGCCAAGAAAATCCAAAAAGACACCGAAGCCAATGACGAGAAAGATCTCTGGATGACACCTGGCCACAGCATGTGCAGAAGTTAAAAGAACAGCCCCGTGGTCGGAGATGAGCAGAGATCTCACCTCTTCCACACCCTACCTATTTGACTGTGGACAGGTCACTCTGAGCCTCAGTTTTGACACCTATAAAATAGGGATAGTAAAAATACAGTATTATGTGGATCAGACAAAATAATATAGGAGAGGTCCTTGCTTATAATAAAAACTCAATGGCTAATGCTATTATTTCTATTCTAAGGAGTTACCCCAGAGGAGAGCAATTCCTGTTAGGTAAACAGTGGGAGAAGCAAGTACAGTTCCCCTAGGCCCCTAGAGTGATCCGGATTTTTATTTCAGAACTCTAGCTTTCCAGGAAAAGGGAAACAACAAATCAGTGAGATGGATGTTCATCTTAAACAGAAAACATATACGAAAATGTTAAGTGAACCCCTCCAAAACCCTCCTCCCTCGGGGCCCAAGATCCTCAGCTCGCCTGACTTCAGGCACCTTCCTCCTTGCACTTCCATCTATTCTGCCAGCTGCATGCCTCCCCCACCTGTCTGTCCAACCCTGAGCTCAAATTCACTGTGGCCGGAACTGAGCTCATCTACACCCCCCATACAAGTCTACTTTTGCTCCAGGTTCTGTTACAGGCACCATCTTCTCCCAATCATTAAAATTCAAACCTACATTTGAATATGATGTGCCACCTACTATTTGGGCAACTTGCAGGTCGCTTCTCTCCAAGCCTCAGTTTTTCCCCCCTGTGAAATGGGAAAGCAAGAATAGAAGAGTTCACACAACTCTTCCAGAGTTTAAAATACTTAAAGTCTACAATTTAAAGGCAACTTGAAAAAGGTCTGGGGAGAAATCAGCTACCTGTGATTTCTAAGGAGTAAGAATCTAGTCTTTTCCATAAGCACAGCCTGTCAAGGGCAGAGCTCACGTCTTGGAGCCTCCTTACCCAGACATAACACAGACACCAGTAAACTGGTGAGAGAAGAATGAACAGATAGAGAGGAAGTTGTAAAGCAAAAGCAAGGGAAAGCCCCAAACCAGGCTCAGGTCCTGGCTCCACTGCCCACTAGACATGTGGCTGTTCCCTCTGAGCCTCAGACCCCCAAATAACAATGACAATTTACATGATTTTTGGTGAGGACAAAATGAGATCATATGGTAAACATACAGTAAAATATAGGTGATTATTACTATAATTGGATGAATAAATAAACACTGATTGAGGTGATTTGTCATGAAGATTTGTCAAGAAAAGGACCCAAAAAAAGCAACCGTTAAGAGTATCCTCACTAGAGAGAAACAGAACAAAGACATAATATGCAGGACCCCATGGACCATCCCAAATCTGTAACAGGAGTAGACAGAGTGGGTAAGGACCGAGCACTATGGGTACAGTTTCTCAGAGGATTCAAAATATCTTAGGAGGCAACTAGGATGTTCTTTTCCCCAGTCCTCCTATTCCCTCAACTCCCAACCCCACAACTGTGAAAATATCCCAGTCTTCTTACATGAACTGCTGGGATAGAGATCCTTGATTCAGGGGGTAGGCCTTGGGGGCACACAGATTAAAGCATCCAGAAACAGACCCACACAAATACATTCACCTCATCTATGACAAAGACAACACGTCAATGCTGTGGGGATAGGGAGGTCTTCAATAATGGTACAGGAACAAATGGATATCCATACAGGAAAAAGAAAGGATCTGGACCCCTGCCTTGTATCAAACATCGTAATCAATTCCAGATGAACTACAGATCTAAATAAATGTGAGAGTACAAAAAATAAAGTTTTTTGAGAAAAATGTATGGACAACTTCACCACCTTGGAGTATGCAAAAATTTCCTAAAACACAAAAAGGAGTCATGGACCAAGAAGATCTAAATGGTCTATGTTGGAACTAAGAACATCAGTTCATTCAAATATACCTCTGAGAGTGTGAAAAGGCAGCCCACAAAGTAGAATGTGATCATGGAATATGCACTCATATTTAGAATATATCTAGAACATTTATGTTATGGACTGAAATGTACATCCCCAAAATTTACATGTTGAAGTCCTAACCCCAGTACCTCAAAATGTAAACACATTTGGGGATAAGTCTTTATAAAGATTTAAGTTAAAAGTCTTTGGGGTGGTCCTCATCTAATAAGACTGGTGTCCTTTTAAGACGACAAGATCAGCAGGACACAGACATGTGCAGAGGGAAGAACACGTAAGACACAAGGAGAAGACAGCCGTCTCCAAACCAAGGAGAGAGATCCCATAAAAAAACAACCTCTAGACACCTTGATCTTCAACTTCTAGATCCAGAATTATGGGAAAA
Organism: Smutsia gigantea; assembly: GCA_032199065.1. Lineage (NCBI taxonomy): Eukaryota > Metazoa > Chordata > Mammalia > Pholidota > Manidae > Smutsia > Smutsia gigantea. Next base: position 19,905 of record JAVSCE010006130.1, read on the forward strand.
TAGATTTCTGTTATTCAAGTCACCCCATCTGTGGTTCTTTGTTATGGTGGCCCTAGCAAACTAATACCCCTTACAGTCAATAAGATTATAGTATGTCAACTCTTTCATATATGGAGAAAAGACTTGTTCCAACATTTCACAGAAGAGGATATACAAATAGCAAATAAACATATGAAACAGAACTCAATTCATTAGTCGTTGGAGAAATGCAACCCTTAACCACAGTGAGATACAACCACACTCCCACCAGCATAAAAGCATGACTAACATGCAAAGGATGAAAACACCAATCCTTGGTGAGGATGTGGAGCAACCAGAATTAGAACAAGCCCTCTGGACAATTACTTGACAGCATCTACTAAAACCAAACGTATGCATGCTCCAACGACACAAGTGACTCCACTCTTACATATATACCTAACAGAAATGATCCACCTGTTCACCACAAGTCATGTTCTAGAATGTTCACAGCACATACTTAAACTGGCAGGTACTCAAGTACCCATTAGTGGTAGAATGAAAAAATAAATAATGAAATTGTCACACAATGAAAAACTATACAGCAATGAAAAACCCATCTACAATTACATGCAACAACATGGATGAGACTCATAAACAAATAGTTGAGTGAAAGAAGCTGAAACTTAGAGCACACCCCATTATTCCACTGACATGAAGTATGAACACAGGCACAATTCATCCACGTTACCAGAAGTTAGGATGACAGTTAAGGGTTGGGGATACAGATGGCTGGTTCCAGGATGCTAGTTACCCTGCTGTGTCCAATTTCTTAAAAACCACACATGCACTTTTCTATATGTATTATTGTACTTTAAGAACAAGTTTTCATTTTAAGTGTAGAGTATCCTAAATTAGAAAGTGCCTTTTTTTTAAAGGTAAGGAGCTAGGGACAGAGGCTAGGTGCCTGTCTTATCAGCCTAGGACTGATAGAGAAAGGCCAGATTTCAGGTTTAGAGAAGAAGCTGTAAGCCCTAAGCGGTGGCCTCGGTAGGTGGCCATGAACCAGCCCCCTTCTGGAGCAGTTGCCTCCCAGGACACAGGGCCTGGGGAGGGGACAAAGGGTTGGAAGACAGAGGCTGGGATCCCACCTTGACTAGGAAGGTTGGTCCAGCCTCTCCATACACTGTACTACAAGGCAGCATTCCCCTTTATGTTAGGGACACATTTATGTTACCCAGCAACCCTGGAGAATCACGCCCAGTGTGGGGAATGGGGTTTGCTAAGCCTTTCGGAGCCAATCCAGAGACATCTGGTAGAATGACTGCAGGGATGGGAAGGGCCCTGAGCTGGTGGGCTGGAGGCCTGGAGCTGCCGGCTCCCCATTTCTGCCACCACATGAGAAGGAGCTCGTCCAAGAATGATTACAGAAAGGAGAAGCAAAAGGCAGAAGTAGAAAGCAAAAATAATAGCCAGCTTCTTGAGATCTTGAGGCACCTAAATAGGTGTGCCTGGAGGTCACATCCCGAGCTTACCATGTAAGCCAATGAATTCCATTTTGCTTAGGCCAGCTCGAGTTACACCTGTCACTTATGTCACTATGCAGTATGTGCCCTATCACCACTCTCTGGAAGCCTGTGCGCATTCTCAAGAGACCAAAATAGGTATAATAGCCCATGCTAACTGCAAACACAGGCATGCCTCACAACGTCAGAGCATGCTTCACCTTTACAAAGCTCTTCACTAGTCTTCAATCCATTTGATCTTCACAGAAACGTCAAGAAAGATAGACCGCAGGCATTACTCTTCCGCTTTCTTTGCCATCCTAGACTTTTCAAGAGCTGGCAAAGACACTGGCACCATCTAACTGGATCCTCTTGCTTCGACAATGAGGCTCAAGGAAAGGGCAGCCTGGACACAAGCAGGGTGCAATAAAACTGCAAAGGGCTAAAAAATTCCCCAAAAGGGACAAAGCAACATTACTGAGACTGTGAACGTTGCCTGAACCCCAGATCTTGGAATCTGGCTTTAATCCTTGCTCATTAGGAGAATCTCATCAGACCCACGTCCTGCTGTTCTAATAAATAATGATGGAGGCTAGCAGGTTACTAAATACTCATTCGTTCTCTTACAGAATCCTTCCGTGTGGCAGATTCTTCTATTAACTCCATTTTGCAGATGAGGAAACTGAAGCTCATTCAGGTTAAGTAGCATGCCCAAAAAGCAGTCAGTCAACTAGCAGAATTAGGCCTCCAACTAAGGTTGTTCCATAGCAAAGGCAGGAGCTGGTTGAGGCATCAGACAGAGTGGCCTGTGCCAAGACTTAACTAATGGAGTCCAATGTTCCATCTTCTGCCCACTGTTGGGAAGTTTGCCTCCTTCTGCTCTGACATTCCCTTCTTTAAGCATTTCTAGAACCAGCTTAAAAATAAAAACGCTATCCTATGAGCAAGCACTCACCAGTTAACGGAGATCCTTCCACCCATCATTCAGCACCACCTCCTCATAGCCAGTGGGTTCTCCCTTCTGAGTATCTGTTAACACACTTCTGGGTCAATTATTTAAACTGGATTATCAGACCCACCCACTGGCTGTCTTCATCCACAGAACCACCAGAGTCGGCCTTTATACAACTTAGATCCCACCACTTCACACCCACTCAGATGGCTACCATCGGAAAGACAATAACAAGTGTTGGTGAAAATGTGGAGGAAACAGAACCTCACACATCACTAAAGGGAAGGTAAAATGGCGCAGCTGCTTTGAAAAACAGTCTGGCAATTCCTCAGGAGGTGAAATATAGTTACCGTAAAACCCAGTTACTAGGTATAGACCCAAGGAAATGAATGTGTATGTTCACACAAAACCTTGTACATGAATATTCATAGTACCATTATTGGCAATAAATAAAGTAGAAACAATCAAAATGTCATCAATTGACAAATGGATAAACAAACTGTGGTCTATCCACACAAGGGACTATTATTCAGCCATAACAAGGAATGAAGCACTGACACATGCTCCAAAACGGATGACCTCCAAATACACGATGCTCCGTGAAAGAAGACGAACACAGAGGGCTACATTATATGTGGAGGAAACGGAACCTCACGCATCACTAAAGGGAATGTAAAATAGCCCAAGTGGCCATATGATTATATGATTCCACTTATATGAAATGTCCAGGACAAACAAACCCACAGAGGCAGAAGGCAGGTCAGTGGTTGCCGAGGAGGAGGCAGAGGAAAACTGGGAGGTACAGCATTGACTATAGGTGATGAAAATGTTCTGAATTAGCAGTTATAGTTGCACAACATTGTGAATACTCCAAAAACCACTGAATTGTACACTCTAAAATGGTTTAATGGTGAATTTTATGGAATGTGAATTTTGTATCAATTAAAAAAAGAAATGTTTACCCCCTACTCCAAGAATATAATCAAATCACATAGCTACCCCTTCACCAACTTTAAAACTCTCCAGTGACCTCCCACTGCACTAATGCCAAATTCCCTACCAGGCCCTATAAGGCCCTACATGGGTCTGACCCAACCTCTCCCCTCTCCTACCTTCCCCTCACTCATTCCGTTACCCCCCAAACTTCCCACCTTTGACCTGGCTCATCCCTCAGTCTGGAATGTTCTTTCCCACAGCTGGCTTCTCATCAGTCAGGTCTCCGTCCCAGGGTCCTCACTTGCCACCCTCAGGCCCTCCCTGACCACCCCACCTAAAACACAGCTCAATCACGCCCCATCCCATCACCCTGCTTCATTTCCCCACAGCCATTATCACCCTCCAAAAAGACACATATTTTTAAATACGGTTTGCTTCCTTGTTGCCTGTGGCTCCAAACAAGCTGCCATGTTCACAGCTCTGAACTTGCCAGCGCTGTAGGAGCTACCTGAGAAACACTTCTGGAAAGAACGATTTATGAAGGACTTCCTGTAAAATCGGAAATGCACTTGCTACCCGGTCAAGAGTCCAAGCACCTAGTGGTCAACCACACTCTGCAGGTGCTCAGGGAGTTAAGCTCTGCCCTGGGCCTGTCTAGAACCCAGAGGAAGCAAGGAGAATGATTCCTGCCCCCTAAAAAATCGGTAAGTCTTTCAGGGGTCACAAAGAACCCAGTGTTTACCAAGCAACCCACAAACAAACTCAAAGGAAAGATCTGAGATTGTGCGGCCGACACCCAAGCTGGAGGTCCAAATCGGCTTCATAAAACTGTGCACCGGCAAACACCCTCCAAGACAACTTGTATGACTTTGCAACCTGACCTGTTCTCCAGAATGAGACGGTTGCAGCTCACACCTGCTCCTGCCGCCTCGCATGGGGACTTTCTTTTCAAAGGCAGCTAAAAATCCAAACAGGCAGGTGGGGAAGGCTTCCTTCCCTTTCCTCTCCTCCCACTTCAGCATCTCTGAGCTGCACACACAGCAAGCAACTTACCCACTAGGAGTTTGACATCTCGGACTGTGAAATCAGGGTCAGGCATCCTGGAAAAAAAGGAGCACAGACATTTGGTGAGAAGCTAGAAACAACAGACTTAGACCAAACTCTGCAGGTAAGGGGAGGCCATTTTTCCAAGAAGGTTCCCTTGCTCTCACTTTGGGAACCCAAAATGAGATGACCCAGAGGGAGGGTGATAGACCAGTTGGTGCCTCAAGGGAGGGTCACCCCTGAACCACTGAGCCCCTTCCTCACCCCAATAGGCAAACCAAACCCTTTCACTCTCCCCAACATCGGAACTCGGTACTCCTACAGAAGTAAGGATGGAACATCCACTGTCCACCCCAGTACCCAGGATAGACTTAAATGTGGCATTAAGGGTAAGTACCAGTGCATTCAAACACCTGTTTTCTTCCAGGGTGGGTAGCCCTCTCTGTGACTCTTCCTCTAGCAGATACTCTCCGTTAGAGTTGTACTGAGGGTGGGAGGGACCCCTTAAGTACAAAGGCAAAAAAGCCATACATCAAATCAATTACAGGGATTGGTAACATTAGCTAGAAGGACTGTGGTGACACTTGCTATTAATTAACAATGATGACAAAGGCTTAACTTCTACCCATAGGAATGAGACTCTTAAGCAAGTCTGTTAGTAGATGCTGGAGAGGAAGGCAGGCTGGGATGATACCCTGGGCCTCCTCCCACCCCTGCCGGAGGGGCAGAAACCTGTTATTCCAGCCTGCCTGGTGGATGTCTCCCCAACCCCACCTGGAGTTCTGACAGATCTCTAAGGAAAGGTAGACCAAACAGGACACAGTGAAGAAGCAGGTGATGGGGCAGGCAGAGGAGGGGAGGCGTGGGCCTACATCCCAGGTAACATGTTCTCCACGGAAAAGGATCAATCTCCCACATAGTGGGAGTCTGAGTAGGAAATATGTACTTAGGTGCCCTGCCTCTGGACTCAGAGGCTGGCCAATCCCTTCACAGCTCAGGCCCTGCCTCAGTTTCCTACCTTTGGGAAGGGGTACAATTCTCTACAGGAAGTCCCTGCATTTAACTGGGCTGGATTAGGGAAAAAAGTCAAAAAGTTAAGTACCCCATGTCCTTTCTGCCTAAATTCTCTGAAAAAGACAGATCTTTGGAGAGTTTTTCCCCTTTGTCAAGACTTGAACAAGGAGAAACTATCCCCAGGTAATGAAGAAAGCTCCTTCTCTGTGATGAGAAGTGGAAAAAGGAAGAAGGAAATCCATCCCAAGCTATCAACTGTGTTAAGGAGGGAGGAGGGAAGAGGTGATTACTTTCAAAAACTTACTTAATACCAAGTCCATCCTTTTCTTGAAATATCAGGGGAACCCTGAGAGCTTCTCTCTGCACATACTCATAGTTGAAATCTGTTTGGATATTGGAATTAAAAGAAGTTGGTTAAGTCATGAAGGAGCAAATGAACACTGATCAATCAGTTAGGGGGAAAATGATGGAGGAAAGGAAAGGGGTCACCCTAGAGGCAGACACGAAGAGGAAAGCTCCTTGGAAAATGCCAAGGAAATGGATTAGGCAAAGTCCAAGAGAAACCATGCCAACTATCAGCTCCTCTGCCTACTCAGTCATTCCCTGCATGCCCCACGGGTCAGAACTTGTCACTGAACAGCCCAAGGCCAGAGAGGGTTGGGGAGGGAGATGCCTGAAAGAGCCCTACATAGAAAGAGCTCCAGCTATCACTGAGAAAGGACAGAACTGCATCCCAAGCTGAGCTCAGAAAGTAAAGGGGCTGCAAAATTGAAAAATGCCACCTGGGAGGATCTGAAGCCCCAGAGAGGAGGCTGGGAGGAGGGTTCTCATTGTAGCTGAGCATCAGGGAAGATCTTATTGTAATATCCTGCATAGTGAAGGGGAGGGGGGAAAGCTGGTTTCCCTGGAAACTGTGTATTTGGTGCCAAAATAACTAGGGAACTGGGCACAGCTTTGTTGTCTTAATAGTGAAATTCTGCAGCAGCCACCACAATACTTGCTCGGACTGGGTCCCTAGAGGGCTGTTCCCCAGGTGGAGGCTGCCCAAAGAGGGCACAGTGAGACCCCCAAGAATTCACAAGGTAGATTCCATCTGGGACTGGTCTAGTTAAGACCCCAAAATCCTTACTGGAAACCCTGGAGAATGGAAGAGGCTTTATTTTCTATCTTCTTCAGTTCTAAAACCAGGGTATTTGACCCTACCATACCCCTAAATGTGGGAGGGAGAGGGGCTGAGATAAATCCTCATATCCCCAAATCCTCAGGGAACTAAAGCAATCCACAAGGGCACAGGCCACCCTGGCTGGTCAGAAGGGAGACGGAAGACCTCTCAACCACAGAAGGCCCAGCCCCAGGAAACAGCTCAACAGGGCAGCTAGAGGGGGAGGTGGCCACAGCAACTCTTCTCAAAGGAGAGAGAGAGAACAAAACCAGCACTGGGGAAAACCCTGACCTTAGCAGCTCAGATCCCCAGGGGCTCACAGTGAATGGGGATTCCTAAGGATTTAAAGGCAGAGAAGTTTAAGAAGCTTCTATTTTGAATCCAAGCTAAGGGCTCCTTCTGTTTCTCAGCTCCTCCCTAGAGTTTTGGGGCCAGGTCTGAATTAACTACCAAAACCCTAGGGCCCTCTCCTTTGAAAGGAGCCTGGACAGCAGATTTAAGGAATCTCCTCTGCTGGAATCCCACTCCTCCCCCCTTAACACACACACCCAAAGCCCACCCCCAGGGTCAGCTCCGACTTCCTCAAATGAGCTTGAGAAAACACCCAGAGATCCTGGGCTGAGAATTCCTCACAAATGACTGGGAAGACTTTGCATATTGTTTTCACCTAAGGTATTCCAAACAACTCAGTAAACTCTGTAAACTGGGAAGAAAAGAGTGGAATTAAAATCTCACTTGTGCTAAGGACATTAAATACAGTTGAGACCAGCCCCCTGGACTGTCCACCTCAATGTGCAGTGCTCTTAAGACCTGGCAGGCTGGAAGAAATTTCTTCTTACCTTCCCTGACAACTACCCTCTGCCATCTACAACCATCCACTACCAAGGGACCGGAGCGCCCCAGGTAGCAGTGGGCACCAAAAAGAAACTTCAAGAATGCAAAGCCAGGATAGTGTCTTCCAGGAGCTAACCCCACAGCCACTGAACCAGAACCTGGAGGGGGAGGCGCTTCCTGTTACCAGTGCACTGAGGGTAGGAGGGTTCTCCAAGGGGGGTGGGGAGTCAACAAAATGGAAACGGAGTAATATAAAGGAAACCATCTGAGAAGAAAAAAAAAACTTAACAAACCCCAGGAGGACTCAGGGAGATATGGCTAGGTAGGGCATCTCCAAAAGCCCAACCCCTCAGATAGAACCAGGGGCCAGTGAGGCCTTTGGAAGCCTCATATCAGAGCTTCACCCGAACTGGAGAGGAGAACCACTCCCATGTACCAGGGTCAGGAAGAAACTCAGGCTCTGGAGGCCTCAGGGTGGAGCGGTACCCCAAAACCCCAGAGGCATCCTCAACTCCTGCTCTAAAATGGCAGGGCCCATAAAAGAGTCAGAGCTGGCATGGTCTCAGACCTGGGGAGAGCCAGTGCTTAGAGGGGTGCCCCAAATTTTCACTTCTAACTGCAAGGGACAGGGATCTCAGCCTTAAGGCAGAGAGGGTAAAACTTTACCCTTGTCCCCACTTCAGCTGTCAAGGCTTCAGGGCTACAGGCCGCAGGCTTAAGTAGGGGTTCACTCCAACAAACTAGAAGCCACCCACCCTGCTACAATCTGGCAGAGATCACCAGATGATGGGGTTCCTAAGACTTCAGGCCTGAGGTGTCACTCAGCGAGAGGGGCACCCCCAGTGTCAGCTCCTAACTGTCATGGCCCAAAATGGCACGGGGTTTGGAAGGTTTCAAGCATAGGAGGTCTCTCATCCTAATGCCCCAGGGACACCACTGCCCATCCCACTCCCCCAACCTCTCTCTCTCTCGCTTTCTCTCCAGGCAGCCGCTGCACCACAAGGAGCTGGGCCAGCTCCTGGAGGGGTAGAATGCAGCGCACCGGCCCTCCCTTGGTCCACCCGTCTGTCCCCAGGTCCCTCTGGCCGCTGGTCCCCTGGCTCTGCCCACCCTGAGGCTGGTGGTGGGCGCGGACCAGGTCGAGGCCCATGCCCGGCCCCCGTTCCCGCCTGCCCTCCTCCCTCGCCACCCCACCCCACCCCCCCAGTGCTCAGCCTTGTTTCGTCACCGGATCCCCTGGAATGGGGGACGCGGGCGCGAAATACAAACCCAGCCACTGGCAGCTCCCTCCCCACGTGCGCTCGACCCGCGGCACAGAAGGCGGCCCGAGGAGGGGGCGCCTCACCTTTGCCCTCCATGGCGTGCACAAAGTCCCCCTGGTATAGCTGGCTGCGCAGCTTCTCCTCCAGGCTGAAGCCGCGGACGCTGACAATCTCCTCCACGTCCGACAAGTCCTCGTTCTCGTCGTATCTCTGGCGGTCAATCGGGCGCTGTGGGGACCCAAACCAAAGAGCCCAGGACATTATTGGGGGAACTGGGGGTCACCTCTCACTCTGGGCCCAGCTCGAACAGGTGCAGGAGCCGCGCGCCCCCTGTATACCCCACCTCAGCGACCTGAGCAACTTTGCGCAAACGCCAAAGATGCTGAAAATCAGGATATCAAGAGGGGCCCGCACCCCCAGGGTCTGACTGTGCCCTGTACAGGGCGCTTCCCTCCTGCATTTTTGGAGGCCGTGAAAGGGACATCCGGGGGTCTCTCCCTTACCCCTCACCCCCGAGAGGTGTTTAGTTTTGCCCACTCGGCCGGGAGCCGGGTTATGTAACCCGCCAAGGGGGCTCCGCGCACGGGCTGGCAGGGCATTTGTAGGCCCCGGGAGAAGCCGCCGCCGCGCCCGGCTCGGCGCTAACAGCAGCCCAGGCGACGCGGCGGCAGAGCCGGGAAGCCGGAACCGGGGGCCGGCGGCGTTTAACACTGGAGCCGCCCCCGAGCTACCGGGGAAGCTGGAAAGCTGAAATGGAAGGGCCGAGACCCCAGCCGCCCCTGCCGCCCACCCACCAGTGCAAGAAGAAGGGAGGGGGAGGTTCGGGGCTTGGGAGGGGTAGAGGCAGACGGCCCGCCACAAAGCTCCCATCGGAGACCCCAAAACGCACCAGCAGCTGCCTCATCTCCCCACAAGCGCGCGCGCACACTCACTTCCTAAGGAGACTCCCCCACCACTCCCCGCATCCCCTGCCTCCTCCCTCCACCGCCAGCGCCGGGCCCCGCAGCCCCCCAGATTCCGGGCGCACCCCGAGCCCGCTCAACCCCTCTCCATTCCTTTCCCCGCTACCACATCCCCACTTAAGTGTCTGAGACTCTGAGCCTCACAAGGGACTGGAGGAGTAAGCTGCTTGCTTCCTTTTGCATGCAATTTATTATATTTTTTTCCGGTCCTCTTGCAAAATACAGAAAAGGAAAGAAAAGGCAGCAAGAAACAACAACAACCAAAAAAAATAAAAATAAATCTATCATATACCAGATACAGATTTGGAAAAAAAAAAAGCTACACACCAATCTTCTTCCAGAGTCTTTCTCTGCCTCCATTTTTTTAGGAGAGTTCACCAATTAATTGTCAACACTCCTGCCCCCTGCATTTTGGCGGAGGGGAGAGGGAGGGGAGACCAAAAAAAACAAACCAAAAAATAAATAAATAAAGCAAGCCAGAGCCGAGATCTACAAAGTTTTGCACCAACACTTAAGCAGATCCGTTTGCAAAGTCCTAGGAAACCATTTTCAGCAGTTGTGGGGGGGGAGGCGTCGACGTCATAATCCCCGGAACGTAAACATTGTTGCTGATCGCGCTCTGAGCCCGCGGCCCGGCTAGTGGAGGGGGCACTCGGCCCGGGACTGGGCGGGGGAGGGGGCGGTGGCCCGAGGAGGTGTGGGGCAGGGAGGGCGCCCGGGAGGCACCGGGCCCCGTTAGCGCTCTGGCATCGCTGTTTTGTTGTTGGGTCACGAGTACGTCTCTGCACGCAGGCGCCGCCGCCGCCCGGGAGTTGTATGCAGAGCTGACTTTTGGAGGGCTGAGTTGCAGACGGCGGGCGCATCCCGGAGATGGCGGGGCAGGGAGGGAGGGAAGAAGGAGGGGGTGGGGAGGGAGGTGCAGATTTGCACGGCTGGCCTCAGCGGGAGGCGCGGAAATGCAAGCCGCGCTTGCTGGCGTGAAAGCCCCCGGGGCCTGGCACCCCTAAAAACAACCCCCCCGCCTCAATCCCTGCCCCCATTGCCCCCGGCCCTCACTTACTACCCCTCGTCCCCTTCCTTCATCCACCCAACCCCATTACCTACGTGGCCGACCCAAATTCAAATCATTTTGTACACAGAATTTTTTTTCTGCAGCATGCCTTTTTTTTTTTTTTTTGGTAGGGGAGGAGTCCTTTCCAGACCCCCATTTGCGGACCTGCTATATGGAGTATTTGGGGCTCAGGGAAAAATTAGCGCAGCTCCATACCTGTACGGACTGCATAACTTTAAAATTCCAGGACTCAAAGATATGGACCCACACACACACATACAGGTACAGGAAAAAAGCCGGACCAGAGCCTTCGCAGACCCAAGCTGACCGGAAGACGCTGCCTTTCATTCATTCATTCTGCCCGCGTCTGTGGAGTACTTTACTAGGCTACGAGCCCTGGAATATAAGTTGGACATCTTTTTAAAGGTCCCTGCGCTCACCAAGAGGAGGAAATAGAAGCTAGGGAGTGAAATACAGAGAAAATTGGATCTGGCGCCTCCTAACGCAGCTGGCAAACAGGCGAAGGGTAAGCCCTTGTTGGCCATTTATAGGAGAAAAGTCGGGGGAAAGGTGTAAGGAGCTCTGGGATGGAGCGCGGGGAACTTTGGGCGTCCCTGTGGTTAATCCTTTAAGGTTTCTTGGCAGAGGTATTGGCACTCTGTGTAGAGATATATGAAGTATAATTAAATCTGACTATGCATCCCTGATCACGTACCCAGTTGGCTGTGACCACCCCCAAAACTGGAATTCTAATGTGTTGTCCTGTAATTCCATCACGAACAAGTCAGGTTGACTTTGGTTGTGAGAAAAGCTGGCCCTAAACCTTCCTGCAGCCCAACTAGGCCTTATCGTAGGGGTAAAGATCATGGTGAAATGTCATGCACCAAGGCTACAATAAACGAACATTATACATGCTTATAGCAGCTTTCCCAAAAAACACCATGTTTTTATTTCTGCCATTAACCCTGTGGGATAGTTTAAGCAGGAAATGTTGCAAATTAGGAAACAGGCTGGGAGAAGTTAAGAATCTGGATGATTGCTGTGCCCTCATCTGATCCCCATGTCAACACCCGGACCAAACATAGGTGGAGAGGAAGTGGCTTCCACATCAGAGCTCGAATGTGAACCATCAGTCACGTATTGGTCACACCAACAGACAGCTTCTCCCTCACAGTAAAGTTTCCTGTCCTATCATTCTGCATTCTTTTCCACCCACCCTCCAAAGACTACTCTTTGATGTTTGTTTTAATCAGAGTCTACTTGGTGGCAAACATCAGAATTTGTTTCCAGACTGAAACTGCCCACCTTAGTTTAGTGGGAGTGAGAAGGACTTTTGCCTTCAACCTCTGTCAAGAACTAGGGACTATTTTATTTGTTTCTCTCTTTCACAAAAACCCTTTAAGGGAAATAATCTAGTTATTCCTTATTTTGTAAATGAGGAAACTGCTTCTCAGAAAAGCAAAGCCACTCACCCAAGATCACACAGCTTGCAAGTGGGTTTTCTGGGGCTCAAACTGGAGCCTGACTCTGCCCCCACATGCTTTTGGATATTGACTGTCCTCACTGCTCCCACATAATGAAATAAACATGTTCAAATAGGGGCACCTGGGCTAGAGGGTCATGAAATGTAAGTTGAGTGAAATAAAGCAAAACTATGAAACAGAACACATGGTCCTAATTCTCCTTCCTTCCAGAGACTCTGTCCCTGTGACCTCATGGTGTCCCCAAAAGCTGGTGTCAGGAAAAGATCCAATGGCAGTTATCTTAGTGTAAAGACACTTAAATCCATATATCACCCGGATGGAGAGTTCCTGGCCTGTCAGAGTGGGAAGGGGTTGAATAGTCACCTAATTTAATCCCCTCCCTTTACAAACCACCAGGAAACCACAGACCAGAAAGAAGAACGGGCCAGCCGAGGGTTTGTTTCCCTTGGACTCCCCCAGAATGCCTACCCTGCGGCCTGATCCTCAGTGGTCACTCAGTAACTGTTGGGCCCTTGATGGATCACCTTCCCCAGCATATTTGCATTTTCCCTTTATCAGTAATTGGCAGATGAAAGGCTTTGTCCTCCAGATGAAAGAATTCCAGGCATTTGCTCAAAGTGGGGGAGGAGGTTACTTTGGGCCAAAGGGGGAAGGGCCAAGATCCTTGTGCTTCTGGTGTTGGCTAATTATCCCAGAGGAGTGGGCAGTAGGTGAGATTGAAGAAGGAAGATTAAGGTGCTTCTCCAACAAAGTTACTTCTTGCAGGAAAAAAAAGACCACGCCAGCTATATTTGAAACATAGTAATAATGACTTCCTGGATCCTCCTGCTCATTCTTGCAAAAGGCCCAGTCAAATACTGGCTGTGTTGGCCCCATTCATTAATTTCTTCATTCTTCAAAGGTTGATTGAGCATCTCTGTGCTTTAAGACAGAGGGGATAGAAGAACCAGCTCTGATGGTAGACATACTCCAGGCTGGACCAAGAAAGGAAGGATGACACAGCGTGGAACACTCAGGATCCAGAATCCTTGATTTTCGAACTGTTAGGAACCAAAGCTGTTCTCATACTTGTACATGATTACAATAGCTTCTGATTTTTAATAGCTTGCTAGGTCTTTGAGCAAAACCATTCACATTTGCTCTCTCTTTGAATCCTCACCAAAGCTATGAGGAAGGATCTGTAATTCCCTGCTTTTATAGCTGATGCTCCAAGAAAGGTCAAGTTACTTCCCCAAATTTTACAGCTGTTCTTTAACACAGGATTGGAATCCTGAGCTCACAGGCTGTGTGCCATGATTCCTCCCTGGAGGGCTGTCCTGCAGAACTTAATGGAAAATGTTCAGTGTGTGCACTGCCTATACAGTAGCCTCCAGCCACGTGTAACTATTGAGCACTTGAATAAGTGGGTAGTGAGATTAAGGAAATTCAAAATGTTGAATTTTATTTAATCTCAATTAAATTTAAGTAGCTATATGTAGTTAGTTTCTACCTTATTAGACAGTGCAACCTTAGAGTGTTTTACAGAAATTGTCTTAATTCATCTGCCAGGCTATATATACCACACAGTTTGATTTGGCATTGGTTTGGGTCCTCATAATCAACCTTCTGGAAACATCTGTAGAATGAATGAAGGGTACCAGTGAAAATGAAGCATTGTAGTGATGAGTGGGGGAAGGGGGCCAAGTCTGCAGAGGTTCTAGAAGGGGCCATCTGGTACAGTGAATATTTAGAGGGTTAGCCCTTAAACCACTCACTCGAGTGCCTGCCAAGAGTATGGGGCAGTGTCATGGGCACCTGGATACACCAGTTGGATAGAAGATTGTCCCACCTGCCCAGATCTGACACAGAACTTCCCAAGGACAGATAATTGGTGATAGGGCATGAAGCCTTAGAAATGGATGGCCACTTCCTGACTCAAACACAAAGACTGCAGTCCTTTGTGCTAAGCCCTGTTTGCAATAGAAAACAATGGAAAACAGTCTAAAAGTTGGAAAACTGATTAAATAATTCTTGGACCATTTGTCTGCCTAATGTAATGCTATCAAATCATTTAAAAATATAGGGTAATTCTATATAAACTGATGTGGAATGATTTAATGGTATCCTTACGTGTAAGGAAAAGGTGTGGAATACTAACACTAAATTGTGCTGACTGCTTACATAGACAAAAGCGGACATATCTATTTCTACATATATTCCTTTATATGTACAGAATTTTCTTTGGAAAGAAATACAATCCAAAAATGGGGAAAACTGGGAAAAGAGAAGAAAACATTCTTCAGTACAGTGTGACTTTTTGCCACATGAATGCATTGGTGTTGCCTGACTTTGGACCTTATAGTTTAAATTTCATTTTTTACGCTACAGTTCCTTTTGAATTTTATCCTGTGTACATATATTACCTACTCAAACATGAATTTCATTTTAATCATATTTTTTGAGAGTAAGTTTCAAAATCAAATCTAAACCAAATATTGTTTAGGTATAGATATGTAAGTGGTACAGCATAAACACAAAATGTAAGAAAACACTGAATTCGGACGGGGAATACGAACAACAAGAGGTACTGGTGATTTTCTGATGATTAATCTACCTGGTGGGTGCCTGAGTGTAATTCTTTAAAATGCACTGGTGTTGGCTAATTATCCCAGAGGAGTGGGCAGTAGATGAGATTGAAGAAGGAAGATTAAGGTGCTTCTCCAACAAAGTTACTTCTTGCAGGAAAAAAAAAAGACCACGCCAGCTATATTTGAAACATAATAATAATGACTTCCTGGATCCTCCTGCTCATTCTTGCAAAAGGCCCAGTCAAATACTGGCTGTGTTGGCCCCATTCATTAATTTCTTCATTCTTTAAAGGTTGATTTAGCATCTCTGTGCTTTAAGACAAAGGGGATAGAAGAACCAGCTCTGATTGTACACATACATTCTATTGTATTTATGAGATATTCCACAACTTTTAAACTGCTGGTAAGTCTTTCTTCCCCCATTCCCCCCCCCAACCCAGTTTCTTCCCTCCACACTGCCATTCCCCAAAAACTTGTTAGCAAGTCACTTGGTATCCTCTCAGAAACAGTTTATGCACTTTCAAACATCTACATACATTTTCTTTTATTATTATGTCACACAAATACATACATTATCCTATTCCTTCTTTTACTTAACATGATCTTGGATATCTTGGCGTATACTTTCTGTAGAACTGCCTCATTCTAAAATATTACTTAAGGGTGAGGTAAATCTGAATGTCATGTTACAGAAAAAGTTGAAGATCAGTTTAGAAACAAAGAAGTCACAGACTAATATGTAGGTTACCACCCTATTTTTTTTTTAACTTGAATAGAGCAGCAAACCATTGTTTGATCACTTCTGAGGGGAGAAGAATTTGAGGGGTTATATAGAGACTATACTTGTATATTATTTGCATTTTAAACAACCATTGTGCCCTTTTAAATTTATCAAATATTTCAAACATAAAGAAAGGCACAGAAAAGAAATATAACAAATAAATATAGCAAGGACTTCTGTATCCAGCAGCTAGATCTGCCAAACCCTAGAGTTTTGCCATATTTTGTGTTACTTTGGCACTTTAAAAAATACTTTGGGTGTCAACAGACCACACTTTCTGTTAAAGTGACTGGGGTTCCCAAGACCTTTTGTTTTTGTTTTTTTCTTTTACCTCTCAGGTCCTTGTAGATTGTAACATCTGAGTAAGAAAGAGCAGAATTACACATAGCCTGGATGTCAGGCTTTGGAAGATTTAAGTTTACATGCATTTTCTAATCTCTCTCATCCTGTACGCGGATGGGAAGGGATCTTGAAAATAACAGGTGAGTTAATTAAGGGGTTAACGTCAGGAAGAGAGTCATAAAAGTTCAAAGATACTTTCAAAACTTGCATCTTTGGACTGATGGACAAGTGTGTTAGCCAATGGAAACTAAGATACAAGCATTACTTCATCTTGCTAAACTGTTATTGGTTGCCAATCCTACAGGACCGAAGAGCCGGGCTGGCAGTTAACCCTTTCACTGACTATGATGCACTTTAATTTTACTTTGAAATATGAAGTAGGAATGGATGAAAATCCTAGAAACTCCCCAGACTTTCAAGTGCCACCTTTGGGTCTACCCCAGAAGGCAGTTTCACCCCACAAAAGAACACCCTGGGAAGAATTTGCTGGAGAAAAATTTTGAACTTTTCAAACAGGGAATCAGCTGACCTTGCTTTAGTAAGATGAGAGGGGAGGAGAGAAGTTTGATTCACTTTTTGTGCTGTCAGAACAGAGACCAGGGTTGGAACGATTCCATTAATCTTGCAGAGCGATCAGTCACTGAGAGGATTGAATTGCATTTCCTGCCCATAGATGTGGAGACAGATGACCTTTGCAGCAGCCCTCAAACCCCCAGTTCACAGCTGGAGAGAGGATGTGTCAGCATTTACTTTCGGGTCTCACCCTGCTCTTTGTGCAAAACTCGAATTCTTTGTGTTCAGGCTGCTGCAGGGGTTTTTGTAGTTGATGCTGCTGAATTTTTTTTAACCTCCCACATCTTGCAACTTCTGGGAAACAAACTATTTGGCAGAAGATAATATCTGGAGGTGCCCCAGAGAGGGAACCAGAATAGACAAGGGGGAATTTTAAGAGAGGCCATTGGGCCTTTTGGGTTTCATTACTGCCCCTTCCTGGGCTCCCCGAGTGCTGTAGGCTGGCGTAGATGGAGCCAGAAGTCAGGCAAAACTACTAATAATGCCTCATGTTTACATGGCTCTGTTACAAAAAAGCTTTTACATGCATTACCTAATGTAAAAAGAACTTACATAAAGGAACATTCTAAATCCCCAAATATAATGAACTATGTACAGAACTTTGGACAAGGTGGCTAAGCTGAACCTCAGTTATCCCATCTGTAAAGTGGGGGTCGTAGTATGAAATCTATGAGTTATATGAGGATTGAATCAATGTTCTATAACAAGGTAGGCGGTAAATGGCATGGCTTCATTCAAATGAAATCGGCCTCCTGGACTTCAAAACCCTAACTAGTTATGGATTGGGGAAATTTAGTTTTCCCCTGAGGGGAAGGCAATGTGGAAGGCTGCCTGGGAGGGGTGCAGCAGCCCTGCTTCTCTCTCCAACAGCCTTACTGTTCCCATTAGGTCTCCTTCGAAGCCTGAACAAGCTAAACTATTTTGAGTTCTTTTAGTAAACCTTTTTTCTCTCCTCCAGACCTTTGCATAGGTTGATCCCTCCAACACAGAGCAGTCTCCGGCCAGCCCTCCTCCTCTCCATAGCTCACTCTTACCCTCCTTGGATCAGCTTAGGTATCTTCTCTTTCCTGCCCCCCTCAAAATGCTTGTCACCTTACCTTATTGTTGCCTATGCCTTCACCATTGTGTAAGCCCTGGACGGCAGGGACCTTGTCTGTCTCATTCATTGATGTGTCATCCATCTAGCATAGTGCCCACACCTACTTGAAAACGTAATACAAGTCTGATAAGTCAACAGCCTTATCATGCCTCCCCTAGTCCCCAAATCCCACACCCTTCCAGAAATCTAGGACAACAGTGCTGAGATTTTCTTTTCCTAGCTAGCCATATTATAACACCCTTTGCAGATGGAGTCAGAGGCTTTTTAACCCTCCTTGAAATTATATTTATTAATTCACCAATTATTTATTGCCTCCTACATTCATAGGCAGAACCGTCTTTATAGTAAATCCTCCTCTGCAACCTGAAGAACCGATTTATGGAAAAGAGTAGATATTTCACCCTGATGAGGCTAGGATGCTCTGAAAAGAGATGAACAGTTGGCTCCTATCCACAGCCTCAAGAGAAAAATCCCTGAGACCACCCCTAGCACCGGGAGAGGAGGTGAGTTTTCCCCAGCACAAAACCCTTACTCAATCAAAATTCTTCTTGGAATCATATTAAAATACTCATGTGTTAACTATCTAATGTCTTTCTCATTAAAAGGAGCAGTCCCTGAGGAGACTGACTTTCCTCTTGTTCACCGTTTATCTTCAGCCCCTAGGGCCCGGCTCATAAAATACACTCAACAACTTTTTTTGAATGAATGAATGAATTCCTCAAACTCCAAAATATGCCTATTTCAGCTTGATCAACTAAGCCTTAAAGTGTACCTCTTTGAAGAACTTGACAGAGGTTCTAAGGGTCCTTCTTTAAGTGCAGCAGACAAGATGGTATGCCTGGTGGTGCTGGTCCTCTACACCCTTCTAGCTCCAAAGCCTCAGTTCTCCACTCTATTCCAGACAAGATCTTTTGGTCACAAACTGAATAGCAGGGCCACCTGGTGGCTGAGGACCACCTGTCATCGCCTGCTGCTAAGGCCTGCAAGCATGCACCCCAAGTCATCCTCCCAGACTGCTTTTGGGAGGCCCACGAACTAGTGATGCTGGGTGCGGGGGAGGGGAGGCCACTATTTGCATGAATGTGGCTTCCCCAGGGCAAGGAGGGGCTTACCAATAGGTCACTAGCCACTTTCTGATCTCCCTGCGTGATGGCCTGGAGGCTGGAGAACAGGGGCTGAAAGGGGTGGACCCTGAGCCAGCTGTGGGGGCAGGGCAGAGATTGGTGGGCTTCTGAGTCACCAGTAGCCCCAGAATGACATAGCGGTTTTAGTCTTCTTTCCCTCATCTCTGGAATCGATTAGTCAGCCTGAGCGCCCCTGCTTCTGCGCCTGCATCTCTCATAGGAGATCACGCTTAATGTCTGTGCAGGAGACAGCAAAGACACATCAGTTTTGTAAATCCTTCTCCCACCTAGGTCACTTAAACGCCTGTCAGATTTTTTTTTTATTATTATCAAATGTACATCACAGTGGTTTAACAGTCCCCCTCCCCTCCCCCATGGTAACCACTAGTCACTTCTCAGTGTCTATGAGTCTAGTGCTGTTTTGTTCCTTCTGTTTTGCTTTGTTTTTATATTCCAAAACTAAGTGAAATCATATGGTATTTGTCTTTCTCCGCCTAGCTTATTTCACTGAGCATAATCCATCCATGCTGTTGCAAGTGGCAAGATTTTGTGTGTGTGTGTGTGTGGCTGAATAATATTCCGTTGTGTATATGTACCACATCTTCTTTATACATTCATCTACTGATGGACACTTAGGTTGTTTCCATATCTTGCCTATTGCAAACAGTCCCACCTGCCCAATCTTAAACTCTTGGAAGGTTTTGTCTAAACCACAATCCTAGGTACTCGGTAGGTGTGCAGCAAAGGATGATTGGCAGGATAGGATGCTCAGACTTTCCAAAGCCCTGACTTCCCAGCCTGTGAGTTGTATGCGGGTGGGAAAGTGACTTCCCCAGTGTGAATCTCATTATCATTGTACAATGGGAAAAATAATAGATTGTCGGATGAAATGAGATCACAGAAACCTCAGTCTTCACGCTCCGTATTTCCCTTTTCTGCTTTCAGTTCTCTGCAGTATTGATCACCATCTATCATATATTTTGTTTTGCTTAATTTTTTTACTCCTCCCACTAGGATGGGACACCTCTGTTTGGTACACCTCTGAACCCCTCACCTCTCCGATAGAGCTTGGCACATGGGAGGTTCTAAGTATTTGTTAAATAAATGAATGGATGGATGTAAAGTGGTTAGTTCTTGATAATTTCCCCATAATGGTAGCTATCATTAACTTACCATTGTGATTAAGAACACAGTCTCTGGAACCTAACTGAAAGCAGTGTAATTGGGGCAGAGGAAATTTAGCATTATGATAGGTTGGGAGTTCTGGCTGAGAAATCCTGTCTTCATGATTTACTAATGTGTGGTCTGGAACAAGTAACTTCACCTTTCCGAGGCTCAGTTTTTTCATCTGTAAAATGGAAGATAGGATGAGATGGTAGATATAAAGCACTTAATAGAGTGCCTGGCACATAATAAGTCCCAATAAACAATGACCATCATTACTCATTACAGTAATATTCAGGCTAGAGATGACTTCTGAGTCAATTAAGGAGCTGCTAAGCATTTAAAATAGGTCAGGTTTCAGCAAGTTCAATTAATGTTTATTGATCTTTATCTGTGAGTTCCCCAAGGAAGGGGATTATGTTTACATTGTCATGACCTTGGCCCCCAGTGGATGCTAATTAATGATAAAACATACTGGAAAAATTACAAACTGGACTCAAATATGGAGAAGAACATAGAATAGCTATCAGAATAATAATATGAATTGCCTCCTATGTGCCAGGCATGGTGTTGGGTGCTGGAGATAAGGCAGTGAGCTTATGCAAACATGGTGATCACAGGCTAGTGAAACTTAGCAGAGTAAATAGACTTTGTTCCAATAGTTGCACAGGTAGATGGAACATTGCAATTCATAAGTGGATCATAACAGAAGTATATGAGGCTAGGAGATAGATAATATTGGGTGGTGGGGGTAGAGCTGACCTGATCTGGGATTGAGGAAGAAGTCAGGGAGCTGTCAAGGAAGTGAGGCATAGAGCTGAGCTCTGTGGAAAGAGGTTTTATCAAGGCTGAGAGTGGAGAAGTGTTCTCAGCAGAAAACATAGCAGATGAGAGGCCTCATGATAAGGGAGCACATGTACTAAGGGAACCGAAACAAGGCCCACGTGACACAAATGTAGTGAGCTGAGGGGGGCAAAGAGGGGATGAAATGAACTGGAAAATAAGTAAGCATTTTGGGAATTAATTGGGCAATATCAGGCAAAGCTGAAAGAGTGTTCAGCCTATGATCCCACAGTTCCATTGCTAGGAACATTCTAGAGAAACAGAAAAAAGTCCACCAGGAAGCAAGAACAAAGATGTTAGCCCTAGCCTCATTATATGCAGTCTCAAAAAACTTGAAACAACTCAAATGTTTATCAACAGGAGAGTGGACAAATTGTAGAATATGTTTTTCTTGGGTTCCTCACAAAGCAGTTTGACTCAAAAGTTTGTACAGTACTACTTTATTGGGGAGTGCAATCCCAAGGAAGCAAGAGTGAGGAAAAAGGTGGGGGGGGGGGTCAGGCAGGGAAAGAGGGTAAGTCAGTGAGGGTACCAAGGAGAGGACATATTTACCACAGCATCTCAGGTCACTTCTGGGAGAGGAAGAAGGAAGATGAATTATCTACTGGCTCCTGGTCAGAGGTTTGCCTCATGGGATGTAAACTCCCTTCTACTGCAGGATTACCCGAGTGGGCACCTAGGAGGTTCCTCAGTATTGCACACCTCAGCCACACAGAGAACCCGCAGGCAGAGGCCAGATGGTCAAAGCACACAGAATCGGTTACCATAGCCACAGTCAGGATAGAACAAGTGGCCAACGGGGGCCACCTGAGAAGAGGAGGCAGAAAGGAGGCGGCCTGTGACATGTGCAGTGTAAGGCAGAATACTATACAGAAGTGAAAAGGAATGGGCTGGCTCCTGTATCCATATGGATGACTCTGACCAAAAAATGTCTCTGATGAGAGGCACACTGCAGAAGTATGCACACAGTAGAATTTACTCATATAAGTTCAAAAACAGGCCACAGTAAACAGTATATATAGAAAAGCAATGGAACCATAAGGGATAAATCCAAAACTGAGACTATTAGTTACTTCCTGGGAGTACGATGGGGAAATTGGATGGGGCTGTGCAGAATTTCAAAGATGCTAGTAATGTTAGGATTTTTGTTGTTGTTAATATGGAATTATTCACAAATTTACATGTTGTCCTTGTGCAGGGACCATGCTAATCTTCTCTATATTGTTCCAATTTTATTTAATATATTGTATTGCTGAAGTGCATACTGTTCATTTTTTAATTGTGGCAAAATACATAAAATGTAGGATTTATCATTTTAACCATTTTTAAGAGTAACAGGTCAGTGGTGTTAAGTATATTTCACAGTGTCATACAACCATCACCACCACTCAATTCTAGAACTTTATCATCATCCCTGTCTTAGCTTAGGCTACTATAACAAAGTACCATAGACTGGGTGGCTTAAACAGACATTTATTTTTCACAGTTCTGGAGACTGGAAGTCCAAGGTCAAGGTGCCAGCAGATTCATTTCCTGGTGAGAGCGCACTTCTTAGTTTATGCACAGCTTCCTTCTCCCTGTGTGCTCACATGGCCTTTCCTTGGTGCATGTGTGGAGAGACAGTGCTCTTTCTCCCCTACTCTACTTACAAGGGCACTAATCCCATCATAAGGGTCCACTCTCATAACCTCATCTAACCCATATCACCTCCCAAAGGCTGTACCTCCAAATGCTATCACACTGAGGGGTAGGGCTTCCACATTTTGGGAAAACACAAACCTTCAGCCCATAACAATCCCCAACAGAAACTCTGCACCTGAGTAAGTAACTCCCCAATTTTCCCCTTCCCCAGCCCCTGGCAATACCTTTCTATTTTCTTTCTCTATGAATTTGACTACTCTAGGTATTTCATGTAAGTGGAATCATAAAATATTTGTCCTTTTGTGTCTGGCCTATTTCACTTAGTATAATGTCTTCGAGTTTCATCCATATTGTAGCATGTATCATAATTTCCTTCCTTTTTTTAAGGCTGACTAATAATCCATAATATGTAAATAGCACATTTTGTTTTTCCATTCATCTGCTAATGGACATTTGGGTTGTTTCTACCTTTTGGCTATTGTGAATAATGCTGCTATGAAATTGGTGAAGTTTTGTTTCTTATGTTGATGGTAATAATATATTGTTATTTCTTAAACCATATATATATATGTATATGTTGATTTCCTATTTTTTAAGCTTAGAACTGAATAATATTCTTCTTTATTTTTATATTTGTTTACAGTGGCACAGTTTTTATTATTTTACATGACAGTAACTCCAAAATTTTAATGACTCAGTTTTACTATGACAAACTCTGTATTAGCCATTTTTCTTACCAAAATGATCAGTACATTAGTAAAGTTATCATTGTAAATATTCTAAATGACCTGATAATTAAATATAAGGCTCTAATAGAAGAAAATGAGTAAATGATTTTTTTATTATTAAAAAAAGAAGGGAAGGAAGGTGCTGATGTTTGCATAAGTATGAATGTACTTAATGCCACAGAACTGTACACTTTTAAATGGTTAAAATGGTAAATTTTATGTTATATGTATTTTGCCACAATTAAAAAGAAAAAAATAGAAGGGAAGGAAAGTGTCAGACCAGGCAATGCCTCATGACTGGTGAGGATTTGAATCTTTAACAATTTCTCCCCCTGAATCTTTACAACAGATTATATAGAAGTCCAGGCAAGAGTTATACCAAGGAGAGAGAACTGAAGCCTTCATTTATGGCTGGCAAAGTCAGGCCGAATGGGAGGGTGAACAGCCTGTCGGGCGTTTCTGGCTCACCACCAGCAGCACCAGGGTGCTGGCCAGGTGGCCACCCCCTTGCCCAGTTTATGGACGAACATCTGCCAGTAGGGAACGCAGCAGCAATCAAACAACAGGCACTGATGGAGCATGTGCTGCAGGCAAGGTCCCTCCTGTGTGCCCAGGTGATGGACAGGCAGGTAAGTGAGGGCAAGTCTACCTGACCTTCAAAGAGCTGGTTTCCAGGTGAGATGATAAGACTCTGGGAAAGGTACCTGGCAGTATAAGGTGATAAAGGGCCGTCTGCGCTCTGAACACACCCACACCATAGCTTTATCTTTGTGTGTTATAGTTATGTATTTACAGGCCTTCTGAGCAGGAAGACTGGGGGCTCCTTGAGGACATTCATTGATTCAGGCATTTACTGAACTACTGTGTACCCAGGCACTGATTTGAGATAGCTGGTATACAGAAGATGCTTGATAAATGGACATTGCCTGGCATTCAGTAGGCACTCAAAAAATGTTCCTTAAATTGAGAAAATAACGCATGAACACATAATTTGCACTAGGCCTGCCACAGAGGTGTTTCACAAATGTTGACTGGCGTGAAGGAAAGGCTAGCACAGGGCCTGGCACACAGGAAGTACTCATTAAATGTTGCACCCTCCTGCCTATCTGACCTACCTCCATACTGAGTCTGAATCCTGGACACTGAAGGCCAGACACCAAATTGCACATCCAGACCATCATCCATCCATCCACTCAACAAGCATTTATCAAGGAAGGGTTTTTCTCTCTCATTTGTTCACAGTCTAGTGAGGGGAAGAGAAAACAAATAAGTAAACAAATTTTTTTTAAAACCCCGTAACCAGTGCTTATGTTGACAATAAGTAAGCCCAGGTAATGTGAGGGGCTGCAGAGAGTGGTGGGTGTGACAGATTAATCAAGAATAGACCTCTCTGAGAAGGTGACAGTTGAGCTAAAATCTAAAAGGGAAGAAGCAGCCGGCCATGTGAAGATCTGGTGGGAAAACCATGTAGGCAAAGAACATCATGTACAGCGACCTTGAGGTAAGAATGGACTTGGCCTGTGGAATGAATAGTGAGAAGTAAGTAGGTTCCTCTGCAAGTCAGCTAAGGGGAGGGTGGGAGCACAGCATTGGACGACACAGAAAGGCACTAGATCTGAGAAGGGATTCCCATCATGTGTAAGGAGCTTGGGTTTCATTCTAATTCAGGTGCAGAGCCACTGGAGGTCTTTAAGCAGTGTGGTGAGCTGAATATTGACCCCTAAAGATATCCATGTCCTAATCCCTGGAATCTGTGGATATGTGACCTCATGTGGCAGAAGGGGCTTTGCAGATGTGATCAAGTCAAGGCTCTTGAGTTGGGGAGATTATCCTGGATTATCCAGGAGGGCCCAGTATAAATGCAAGGTCATTATAAGGGGTAGACAGGAGGGTCAAAGAGAGGAGGTGCGAGAACAGAAGCAGAGATTGGACTGATGTGCTTTGAAGGAGAAAGGGGCCACAAGCCAAGGAATAGAGGTGGCCAGGCCACTAAAAGCAGAAAAAGGAAAGGAAATGGATTTCCCCTCTGAACTTCTGGAAGAAACCTGCCC
>JAVSCE010006131.1:0-7500 GCA_032199065.1 Smutsia gigantea
GGTGGGTGACACAGAAGCAATTTACTACTTTTGATTAAACCATACCTACACTTCGCATGAGAGAGAATGAACACAAGTTATACAAAAATCATAACATCAATCATAATGTATGAGTTGGCATGGTCTTGAAGCGAAGTGAAGTGAACAGTAGTGCTAGGTTTTTCACTTTGTTTTTAGGGGGTATGGTTGGGTGGGGGGTGTGTGAGTGTGTGTGTGTGTGTGTGTCTGGAAGGAGATAAACGGAGGAAGCTCTGAGGGTGGGGCACTGCCCCACCGAGCCCCACCCCTGACATAATCACTGCACCCCCTCACATGTTAGAAATTCATTCACACTCAGCAGTTCCTTTACAATACAGTGCACCCTGGGAAAGACCTGAAAGTCATTTACGCCTCTCCTCTGCTTTATGAAAAGACTTCTTTTCCTTTAATTAAAGGGATGCTAGTTTTCTTTGGGGAACTATACAGGTAATCTTGCAACATGGAGTATTTCCATGAAAAGAAGATCTAAATGGGATAAAACTGTAAGGATTTCAGAAAACCAGAGAAGAGCATAATAGCGTGTGTTCAGCATGAACGCAGATAGTAGCACTGGTTAAGGAAAGACATGTTGAAAATAAAATAGGAGGGTTCCAGAGACACACTTTGCTTTCTTTAAATTTTGTCTGGGTTTAACAATTTCACACACTAAAAATCTTTTTTATATCTCCTGACATGGATGTAATAAGTTGCTAAATGCCTGGTCTAAAGTAATCCTTCTAGATATTGATGTGTATATACATATATTATATATTTGGATAGACAGAGATTTTGGTCATTTTTTTTCCTAGTGGAATACAAAGAGGTGTACTCAGCCCATAATGTAACATATTACTTGTCATGTGAATGCAGTGAGAAGTCCCTATTTGTGCTGGAGTAGCCGTGTTGCATGAACACATGGCTGGGCTTCAGCAAATGTCAAGCTTAAAAACAGAAGTAGACATAGTAGATAGGGCTGGCCAATTACATTGTGATCTGAAAACATGGGTGATTTATGAGTTGCTATTAGCTAACCAGCTTCTCTCTATTTGATCTGTGTATTTATTAGTTATAAGTATTATGCAAGCATGGATTGTTCTACTACAGAAACTGTAGTTTTTTCCAATGTCTACCTTGTCTTTTTATATGAGAATACAATAGAATAATTTCAATCATGATTTTACTTTTTAAAAAATAAATCCTGCAACTATAATTAGATTTCATACTGTATTTCAACTTGGAAAGGAACAGAAATCTGAACCCAATACAAAAAGTGCAAAAATTTCCATATTTACGTTAATGTTTAACAACAGAAAAGAATAACTTGTTTATCTCTGAAAACAGCTTTCTTCATCTAAACAAATGACTAGTGTAAGATTAAGAAAAACCAGTTTTGGTTTCTTAGATATACACACATATTCCAATTTCCTCTGCACAATGACTTTTATGCAAATGTGTACCACACAATCTCCTGACCTCTTTTACCATCACACTGGGACAATGACAGTTCAATAATTGAAATGGTACCTATCTGGTATATTTTATTTTAATTGCAAAGTTGGATCTGGGCCTACTGAAATGAAAATGCTTGTGATTCTTTGTTAATTCCAAACTAATCAATTTATTATTTCCTATTACTAAAAAAAAAAAAAGCAAAAAAGGAAGGGGAAGCTAATCATTCCATTTTTTATTTCCTTGCCACATACTTTTCCCAACAACATGGCTTCTTGCCTTCTCTTCTCTGACCTTCCCCCCACACCTTGTTTTTAGTTCTTAACCCAGATTCTTTCATCCATAACATGGATAATGAGAAAACTCCAAAAATGTTCCTTGGGGGAATGTTACTCTAAAAGTTACCTAAGACTAAATCCTACGTGTGTTTCTCTGCTCACCATGGAGACAAGAGATTCACTCACTGCTCTCGACAATTTGAAATACAAATACGAAAATAGCTTTATGGAATTCAGACAGACTATTCTGCTTCACTACTAGCAGATGCAGGAAGAAAAAAAACTAGTATAATTAAGCTTTTGACTTTGAACCAGCAAAGCTGTGCACACCTCCCTTAAAAATATATATAATATTATAAAAGCAGCTGAAGTGCAGGTGTGGTAAGAGAATTTGCATGCCCTGAATGGGACAGTGGTGGACCAATCAGCGGGCCAGAAAAGTCTCAGCCATTCGGAGCCAAGAAGAAGCTGAGGTCTCCATCTGAAATATTGCCAACGTCTTATTTGTTCTTCCTCAGTTTGAATGTGTCATGCTAAGTGGGTTCGGTTATATCTTTTTTACTGGACTCTTTGGAAAAAGTTGAAAATCTTTTATGGGGTTGACCCAATTGCATTACTTTTTTTTTTTTTTTAATGAGGGTTGGGGTTTCTTCATCACATTTCTCAGTTTATTCATTATTCCATTAATTTTTTACAAATATTTACTAAGGACTCATTATGTAAATATCAATTGCCAAAAATCTGTAGAAGATGCCGGTGCATGACATTAGGAGGATATCATCAAATCTGATAAAGCAGTAGTTGAGAAACACTCCTTTTGCATTCTTTATTTACATCAGTATTTATTTATATCTGCATCTATAACCCTATCTACACACACACACTTCAACCTTCAATACTGACTGTGACTCTCTATGCATTTAGTATTTATAAGCCTCACTTTAAATATACTTTCATACATTAAAAGAGGAGATTATGGGCAATGTGTAGTTTCATTTTAATGTTTTAATTTACTAGACCAATCTTGCTTCATCATTCAAATTTCTGGAGGGAAACTCAAAATTTAATAGTGCTTTAGCACTAGAGAATTTTGCTTGAAGGAATGAGTAAGATTTTTCTTAACAACAAAATTCTGTTTAAAAAATTCTAAGGAAAATAACACTGCCCAAAAGTGAATATAGCTTTGTTTGTATTTTGCAGTTATCATTAACAATAGGCATAAAGGTATTCTTTTTTAGAGTCCATATGGAAAGATCATCAATGCATTCTGCCTCTGGGTCCTTTGCCAAAATACTATAACTCCCAAGCCTTCTACCTTAAACATAAAAGGAAAGGTGTTGTTCTGGTCAAATAAAGAAATTATTTTTACTAGCATATGTCTAATGTTAAAGCTGCCTAAATCCTGCCAAATACATTAAAGCAACATCTGTAAAACAGATTTTCATTAAATTGATCAGTTTAAAGTGAAGCAGCTAGGCAGATGATGCAGTTAAGCTAACCCTTAACCTTTAACCTTTAACCTCCTTAACTGGAGTAAGGCCATCCACTTCTTTTAGGTAATACTGCCTCCGGTTAACAATGCAAGAGGCAAAGTGGTCTATTCAAATCAAACTGGCACATCACCACACTTAAGAGTGTTGAATCAATATGTTGTCAATAACCAGAAAAGCTGTTTTCTCACAGCTCTGTTATTTGTCTTATAACTGCTACTTATCACTTTCCCTTAAAGTCTGAATAATTCATGATGCAAAATGATGTAAATTAAACTCTTAATGAAAATGAATTTTCTATAGGAGATTATTGTCTAGTCATTAACTCAGAAACTATTTTAAGTTTAATTTTAATATTTTAGCCATATTATAAACCACCATTTTTTTCAGGCCCAGGCCAATTTGTTAGGTTCTCATTTAAAAGCAATTAATGTTACTTAAGAAGCAATTTCACTTTGCCAACACAAGCCGACCAAGCTTGCTAATATCCTCATTACTGCACTTGAAAATCCTCTATATCTGACTCAACAGTTTCTGTAAACCAGTTTAGAAATGGCACCCTCAACACATTGCTACTGTGGAGTATTTTTGTACTTACTACTAGAAATAATGAGCGCTCCTTGAAGGATAATGCAAAATAATATAGTTTGATTTCCCCAGTACAATAGCTCAAATATTTATCTCTTCAATCTTCTTTTAATTGAAAGTAAGTTTGTTCAGAGTGCGTTTTTGTCTGTTTGCTGACCATTTTTAGACACTACACTACGAGGACACTTGAGTATTTAAGAGATAAGCAAATAAAGAAGAGTAGGGGAAAAGTAAATTTTATATGACTTTTAACATTTTTAAGGTAGGAGTACATGTATCTGCTTCTGGAATCTAAAGCACTCTTTGCTCTAAAGCCCACTTTCTAAACAAGCTTTTATCTCATTTGGTTGTTATACATTCAAATGCAATAGCCAACTCTCCCTGAAAAGGAACTTTCAAGAATAACTGTGGCACTTGGCAAACTGCTCTGCACATTGTGAGAGTGGTCAGTCCATTCTTGTGTAATGAATGAATAAACTTAACACATACATATACACGCATGTTTAAATAGTTAGCAAATGATTAAATTAAATAACCTTTCCTGAGAAAATAAACGGTAATGCTCTACCTTTCTTTAGCTTCCCACATGAGATTAATAAAATAGAAAAATTTGTACATTTATATCTTCTATTCACAACATGTTAATTCAAAGTGTTAGAGGAGTCGCATGAATATAAACACAGTTCATGAATATTCTATATAGCTCCCAGGGTCGAGATCCATTATTTATACAAACTTAATGTTTGCTTTTTTTTCTCCTAGGTATTCTAAAAGTTTTACTAGGTCAGGTATCAACAGAAAAAAAAGTTGACAATTGAACAGTTGTCAACTGTTGCTGTAAAACCTATGAATTATAATACAATTAATCCTTTGTACTATATTTTCAATACCATCAACTCAGAAGCTTTCTATCTTACACTCGGGCCTGTACTCCCCACGAACAGTGTAACCCAAATCTAATGCTTTCATATTGATCCACAGAGTGCCGATATCACAGAGACAGTGTTACAAATTCTCACACCACGTCTTTAGGCTGTTACACTCAGTACATCAATCTAGAATTTGAACTTCATGAAACAGCCCAAAAGCAAATAGGGCCAGACCAACCCAAATAAATAATTCCCGCACCTGCTCAAGAGAACCACAATCTGCTTTTTTTGTTCTGTGGCAACAGTTTGACATAGTAGGAGAAAAGCCATAGGTATTACAATCTCTGGTTGATGCGTGATAGTATAGTTATCACTGATTTCTAGTATAAATCAATAGGTAACACTTGCAAAATGGATTTTGTAATCATATTTAGAGCTTGTTACAATGACTAATGGCTTGCAATATTTTCTGAATTTTAATATCCTCTAGACAAAAGAAGTTTTTAATAAGTTACCAAGTTATTCATCATAGAAATGAATCTGTTACATTTGTACATGAACCAAGACAATCAAGCCAATCCAGTAAACAAACTGCAGAAAATAAATTAACCAGTAATTAGGGTTTAGAAAAAGTCAGGGCAAGGTATATAATAAGTGGTGTTCACCACATGCACATTTTTTCCGGCAAGGATAAAAGTATATTTGCCATTTAATGAACACTTTTATCTGTGCTACACCTATTGTGGGGGATAAAAACATTACTATCTGGGAAAAATCATGCAAAACAACAACAGACTTAAAGACTTTCAAGTGATGCTCAGGTAGAGTGTGTTTACTCCAAACTTACAGAAAAGAAAAATACCCCACAACACATCGTGTGTGGGTTGTCCTTGTTTGTCACCAAACAAAAGATGATGCCTTCACAAGGGGGCACCATTTTTGTCCTCTGCAACCTGTAACCATTAACACTTACGTTTTTATGTTGTTTTTCTAACCAATCAACAAAAGAGGATTAGAAGTATTAATTTATATACGAAATACTCAGAAAACCTATTATATTTCAGGAAAGCAATCAATGCCCCTGAGATGGGTATAAAAGGGATATATGGCAAATCTTCTAAATAAATTCTCCAATTCCATATACTTCAGTACACATTAAGTCATGTTAAGCAGAACGTGTGTACCTTGCCCTTCAATTTTTTTCTCTCTTTTTTTTCTTCGCTTGCAGATTTGTGCTCTAAGCTCTGAAACAGTTAATTCCCTTCTCTACTCTATGCCAACAGAAATGGATGTCCCTGCTTACCTTGTAGAGCTTCAGGGCCGCCTCGTGCCTGTGATTGGTGGTATGCAAGCGTAATTTATCCACACTGTTGGTGTAGTAGTCACAGGCGTTACATTTCAGGTGAACAGGGTTGCCAATGGCAATACACTTCAGCCTCCACTCATTGCTTTTGCCCCCTTCTTTAATGTGAGCCACCAGCTGGTATTTCTGCATATGTTTATCAGTCTTGCAGTGGAGTTGGAAGTTGGCTTTGAGCTGAGTGTTGTAGTTACAGAGCTTGCACTGGTAGATATCTCCAATTACAGCCCTCCATTCCTCTTCAGGGAGAGAGCGCTCACTGTTCACATGCACATTTAGGGCCTCCAGGCTGTCAGAGGTGAATTTGTTGCAAACAGCACACTGGAATAGCTTCAGCGCTGGGTCACTGATATAAGGTGACAGCTCTCCTGCAGTAAGGAGGGACAGGTCATCACCCATTAGCTGACCACTGGCAAGCCGGATTTCAGGCGGCAGCTCATTATTTACTACAGGAAAAAAAAAAATTAAAAGGAAAAATAGAGACTGGAAAACACAGCACACACAAAGGAATCTGTAAAATAAAGTCTTGACAAGGAATGTGCTTTCTCTAGAGCTTAAACTATAAAAAGCTGTAATAGGATTGAATCAGGATCAATTACAATCATCCCTTTCAACTTCTAAATTCCCTCATCAGATAGCTTTAATTACTCCTACTGGGCATGATGTCATTCTGAAATTTGTATTTTCGAGGGCAAGGAAGTTGATCAATACCATAGCAAAACAGTCACGTGCTTGCAATTTAAGAGCCTAGATAAATGTACATAAGCACTAATTGTTATTTCACAATTTGTCTAAAATCTTGCTGAGATTTGGCTAATACTGTCTACATGCCTGTAATCTACTGCCAAATACCTGGGGATAAGGTAACAACTTTACTGTTAGTTTAATTATCTTCAATCACAGACATTAGAATATTTCTCAAAAATGTTAATTAAAAATAATGGTATGTCCTTTAGAAGCCCAAGTTTGATATTTTAGGGAACAACTGTGGAAATTGAAGCTATAAACCTTGTAAGGCATGGCTAGTGACTACAGGCAGCCCGTGCAAATGAGCATTTGTGAGTCAACCTACTGAATGAAGACTCAGTTTGCTAACTCCTCTTAGGCTGCCCTGGGTCCCTTAACTCCTTCCTCTCTGAAGTTAATTCACGTTTGAAGTAAAGCACAAATGGTTTGATTATCCAGCTTAAAGTGAAAGTCCCTTCTAGTAAACTGGCCCCAAATCACTGGCACTCACCACTTTATCTGGGTGCATCACGCCAAATCAAAACTTGATTAGAAACTAACAGCACTGCAGAAAAGCAGTAAATACTAACCAAGTCCTGGTGCCAGAGCGGCTGCTGTAGTGGGGTCCAGCTGGAATGGATGGATCATCAGCTGCGGGTCGGCCGGGTTTTCCAGCTTCATTCCCGTCAGGCCTATGTTCTGGGCTAGGTAGTACTGATAAA
>JAVSCE010006131.1:12500-126013 GCA_032199065.1 Smutsia gigantea
CATTATTGCTATGCAAATAATTATGAAAATGATACCAAATTATTAAAAAATCCATCACAGGTCAAAACAATCTGGTAGGATATATTTTGTTACAATACTCCCACCTAACTTTACACAAAACTGGCTCTCAACTTCTTCTCAATAAGCTACACCTAGTAAGAAACCTAGTTAAATACATAGTAAGTCTTCTAAAAAACAAAATTTACACTTCATTCCAAAAGCAACAATAACAAAACTATCTGAATTGATAAAACTAGTAATATATACTTGATTTTTTAATTTGTAGCTATTGACTATAACCATGGTGATATTTACCAGGATATATTTTGATGGAATCAGTTTAGTTTGTGCAGTTAAAGTTATTTAGATCAGTATGTACAGTGACACTGAATATAATGCTAAGTGAGTTCAATGTCAGACAAGATCTTTCTTTCATCAGTGTGACCCATTTAGAAAATTTACACTAAAGTTTTATAAGTCCCAGTAAAAAGACCACAAAGACAACCATTTAACTTAAACCACAAAATTCATTCCAAAAAGAGTGCATAACAAATAAACTCACTATAAAAGTTTGCTTCACCATTTAAGCTGGTTTCCATTTAGTCTTCCCCAATTTCTATTCTCTATTGCCAGACATTCTATTACTAAAAAATCAGCAAAGTGCTCAAGAAATCCCAAAGAGAAAACCTAATATAATTTTAATGCTAAATTCAGAACAATACATACCTGCTGGTCTGCTTAGGGTATGTGTACACATTTTTTGATATTCTCAGTAATTCACAAGATCAGTGACTTTGATCATGTAAATCCCTTTTTCGGAACTAATGGACAATATGCAGAAAAGAACTTTTATTGCTCATTCTGCCTTGCTTTCGTGCTGCAGTCACTGCTGCCTAAACTCTGTTCTGCTAAATGACCAAACCCACCTACCAGGAGCCTCGCTAATGAAAGGGGGTGCTTTCTGAACAATAGAAGAATTCCTTTGCATTCAGAAAGCAGAATTCCCATTAGAGCCCCAAATCAGAGAGGCCAGTTTTACCTCTGTTTTTTAATTGAGATTGTCCCAGCCCTCCTCTACGGTCCAGCGAGACAGTGTTTGTGAAATGATTAAAAAGAACGTGATCTGATCAAGAGGACAGAATAATGGGAAAGGAATGCTAGGTTAGCCAGTCTAAGTGCTGGGAAAGAAGACCAGCGAGCCCCTTAGCTTATTGTTTTTATTCTCATGTGCTCTTTAGCCATCTCATAACACTTTGAGTATTTATTTACTCCATTCTAAATGGGTTAAAAGTTGTCCACTTACAAAGGAATTTGGTAACAAGTTACAAATCCTAAAAAAAAAAAAAGAAAATAAATAAAAATCCTTGAATTATATCAAGTTTCCAAAAGGTCATCACTGTCTCTGCTGTGGCCTTTTCCCCATTCCAAATCCTCTATCAATATGTCATAGTGAGTTAGGCAAAGACAAAAGAGAGGCGCAGTGTGAAAACGGCACATATATCTAATCCTGACAAAGCAATGAATAGACCTTCACAAGTATAATTATACTTGTTTATTTGTTGCCACGTACAGAGAACTGATGAAAAAAATCCATCAAAGTGGTATTATGCAGACACCAAGAGCTTCTTTTCTTTGGTTGCTAAAGCCACATTGAGGCTTAAATTCCTTATTGTTAAATTCAGAAGAAAGGGGAAAAAAAGATTTTTGGCTGGACTTTTTTTTTTTTTTTTTGCATCAGTTGCTGACAGATCTTTTGTGTACTAGGCTGTATTAGCTCACACCACTACCTCATTTTTACC
Organism: Smutsia gigantea; assembly: GCA_032199065.1. Taxonomy (NCBI): domain Eukaryota; kingdom Metazoa; phylum Chordata; class Mammalia; order Pholidota; family Manidae; genus Smutsia; species Smutsia gigantea. The sequence goes on from JAVSCE010006131.1 coordinate 14,300, forward strand.
CATGTTGGAATTCATAATTACAAACTACTGTACAGAAGCTTTTAAAAGGGTGTGGTATGCTGACCAAGAGGAGAGGGCAGTGAAACTGCCCTTTTCTCTTCGTTTCTCTTTTGATATATCAAACACAGGTAAAGTACCTATGTGGAAGCACCAGTTACGTCAGAACACATCTTTGATCTGTCTTTTAAGTTGGTGCTAGTGGTTTTCTTTAGTCAGTTTTTTATACAATTTGCTTGTTTTAGTATATGTTTAGTATTTTACAAAAATGGCATAACTTCTTTCCCACAGCAGTATTAAAAATGATATCAAGAAAGCAGGCAAAGATGAGGATATCAAAAGATTGAGAGTATTAAGTAAAAAGACTTCAAACCCAACTATTAAGGAGCCATTATGTTCCAATAGACACTAAATCAAATAACTTAACAAAAGCACATTTTTAGAGGTGATGGGGAGCCAGATATAAGCACTTTTTTTTCTTTCCAGGATAGAAATATATCAAAGTAAAAGCAATCTGCATAGTTAATGTTTGTGAGCTTTACAATTTAAAACAGAAAAGCTGTAATTTTTCTTTGCTGGCAATCTGGAAACACTCTGGAGTTAATTACAGCTGATTCAGAGTGAACCACACAAACAAAGACCAGTCTATGTCCAGACAATTATACTGCATTAACCAGCTTAGAGCTTCCTGCTGATGTTTCAGGGCTCTTCTCTTACACCCTTCTACCTTCCCAGCATGAGAGAAAATGCTTCTGCAAGAAGGAATTAATGAAGAGAACTGCAAAAGAATGTGTGACGACCTCTCCTGACATGGCAAAAACTTTCCACCCATGTCACGACAAAGGGGAGAAGGTAATTCAGTTTGGATAAAGGATGTAACCAAATATATTAGGCATTTAAAACAAGCAAGTTTCTAAAGAGGGAAAGTTTACGAAGACAAACATGAGTATGCACATCAACTAAGTCATTTCCCCCTATTTTCCTTGTTAAAATCAAAATTAGCTGTTCACTGCAGATTTATTTCCTTCTGTATCAACAGGACGGACCCTTAGTGGTCTTCTCCTTCTCTGCTTCTTTCTCTCTTTCTTTCACTTCCTCTCCCTCGCTTCCCTCATTCTCTCTCTCATCTCTAAGCCTACATGGAGTTTATATGACCACTACATATCATTAAACATATGTGTTGGAGAACTAAAGAGGTAAGGTATGCTTCGTCAATGAATCCAATACTTCTTAATTTGATTAGTTGTGGGAAATAGGAATTTTACTCACTTTCCTTCACAACTTTAATCAAACTCCAGCTACTTTCCTTAGAGAGAAATCAGTAATCTCTCCTTAACCAAATTACAGTATTATATGACTCATTTTATTTGTTTCTTCAGGAAAACACATGATCAGTGAGCAAGATGGACCCAATACTTTATCCTGTGTAAACAAATGTTGGTAGTTTAACCAATCTAGTTGATTTCTAATTTTCTGATTCATTCTAACTGAAAATGAATAGTTTGCATTGGTGTGAGACAGGACATGAACAATAATTACCTTCAGTACCTTTTCTGATTCTTTCTTTGATACTGTTTTGCTAGTATTCCACCTGACATTGGGGTTTTGTAGTGATTGCTTCATTAAAGGGTAAGGATATCCTAATCAGCTAAAACATTACTAGAAAGCTGTTGTTTGCCAATACTATGAGAATACATGGGCATTTATTTATTTATTTATTTATTTGCTTTCTTCATAGAAGGAAAAGTTACCTCTAAATTCCAGTTACCCAGCCATACTTAAGTATTAATCATCTTTCCTTTGGCTGATCTTAGCCAAGTAGGATTAGAGTTAAATGACTGTATGACCCATTTAATTTTTCTTCCCTAAATAAATATTCAATCTATAATTCAATCCAGTATCATATTAAAATGCATATAAATATACTCTCTGGAAACACTAAAAGGTTGCGTAAATTACATTCAATTTTACAAAGCACCTTAGTAATAGAATCATTTTCCCTTCTTAGACCCCATCCCCTCAGTCCCTACTCTATTTGAAAGTTCAAGTAAATAACACTTCTAAATACAAAGCCTCAACATGGAGCCTTTTAGTTTTCCTTGGGAAAATATGGACAGACTGCATCAATCATTTTTAGGAATTTGTAAATCATATTTGCCATTTTTTTGTTTATATTTCTAGTCTTTAAGATGTAGTTGACTAATCTCTGGCACACACACAATCTAAGAGTGTTTAGTTGATAATGCTTTTAAGTTGTCACATAGGAACATTCAAAAATTCATCTTAATTGGTTTCATTAGGTTATATATAAGTATAGAATATTTGACTTTAAAAAGAGATTTACCAGACTAGTGAAAACCATTCTACATATATATTTATCTCATATACAATATGCAGGCAATATATTCTAATATACACATGTATTTTTCCTTCTTTCTCTGTTAATATATAAAATTCATTATTGAACTGACAAATAGTTAAAAAAGAAAACAATTGTATACTATTTGTATTTTATGATTCCCACCTATATGATATCATAACCAATATAACAATAAGTGTGATCTTGTAAATACATTCTTACTTAAAAAAAAATGTCATTCCTTGCAGGCTAAACTTACCATAATTATGTTCATAAAACTAATCACAGGTAAGGTATTCCAGCAAACATTCCTATTCCCTGAGCAATGATTTCCAATGATTTCAAAATAGTTTTAATGAATAAAGTTATATGCATAATATTTGTTACTACCTAGTGCCTCCTACAATACTCTTAAAATCTACCAAATACAAGTCTCTTTTCATATTCCATGTAGATATTTTAAATCATTTTATAGTAAGTACCACATTAGAACTAACATAACAGAGAACATAAGTGAAATGCCAAGTTCTCTTCTGGATAAAATTTTGGCAAATTTACATTTGATCACTAAGATTAGTTGGTTACTTCTATTATGAAGAGCCTTGTGTGTAGGTGTGTGTGTGTGTGTGTGTGTGTGTTTAGCCTGAAAGTTAATTTGACTGCTGTCCATAAGTGAAATGAGCAATTCAGTAATTAACTTTTGTGTTTTAAATGTATGAACTTTAATTAGATTTCATTATAAACAAACAAACGTCAACCATAATTATAAGCTCCTTGGTTTACCCACATATTATCCCTTTTCAAACAAACTTGATGTCAGGCAAATTAAAATCAAGCAGCCAGCAATTTTGAGTTGAATTTTACATGATCTGCTGGTAACCTGATTACTTTAACTTCAATATCATTACAGGAAAAGTATTTCAGGAAAAATAATGACAAGAATTCCAACAGGAGACAAGCTTAATTGTATTGATTCAAAAGATGCATGTTCATAGGAACCATGTTGAAGGAATAATGTTATCTCAAATCTACAGTTTCTATTAAAATGAAATTGTCCAGCATGAAAGAGGCAATTAAGATTAGTGTCTGCAGAACTAGAGAGACTAAACTAACTAAATAATTATCTGGGCCCAATTATCTTATACTTTAAGTAGCAAAATATCAGTCTGGAGCAACTACGAGGCATGAGGTTTGCAGGTTTATTTACTGACTGGTGTATCTATTAGGACCAAGAACAAGTGGAGCTGTCAGGACATAATGAAGGTAAATGATTAGTTAGCACCAAGCCTGAACTCTTCTTCAATGCAATAAGAGTTAATTAAAGTTTACCACCAAACATCAACCAAAGCAGGATGTTGATCAGGTTTCAGCATTAAGTGCAAACAGACAATAGTTGGCAGCAATTAGTGCAGCTATCAAATGACATGCAATGATAATTATACATTTAAAACAGCTAAAGAGCTGGGGGGAAAACTAATCAGCCTCTTGGATGACAAATACTCAAAGGGCAGGAAACAGGTATCAGATTATTTCACTTTAACACTGTAAATCAATAGAATTAAACAAGAAAAGGTTGTATGGGTACATTATCTAAAAGAGAACAGTTCACTGAATCCAAAATGAAATAAATCTGCTAGCATTGGTCTATCAAAGATAAGACCTTCTGTAGCTAAAGAAAATAGGTTACTTTTCAATTAAAGTTTCAGAATGAAATCTGGGTAAAGAAAGTTTAGTTTCTTGGTTTTGTGTAAATTCAACAATGCAACAAGTATTTCACCATAATTATTGTCATTTAAACTGACTATTACCTTCCACTCTAAGATACTGTCAAAGTACTTTATGCCTGACTGTTATCTTTGTGTATTCAAATATTATCTTCCAAATGTTAAGACTGAAATTCTTTCAATGCAGCAAAATTTAAAGCAAAAGCAATATGTACGTATTTAGTGCACGTAATTGCAGGTGTTCCCTCAATGCCCTTCAATCTTGCTGAAATCAATGAAACTGCATACAACACATCTTTTAAAATAATTTTAATAAGTCACCTCATTCTTTTCCATAGCTTCTGGCCTGCAGCCTAGAGCATGTCTCCAGAAATGTGCCCATCCTCATGACCCCCGTCTCTCCATTTTCCCAACTAATTCTGTTATGCCAAGGATTTGTACACGGTGTTGGCTAATCCCAGTATTTCCCTGCAGCCAAATCTAAACCATGGCCGACTCCCAGCACAAAAATGTCTCTCTCCAAAAGCCCTTTCACCCCCTTCAGCACTCATATACTCATTGGTCCTGACATTTTCACTTCAGCCATGACAAATGAGTTGATGACTCTGATGTGATTGCATTGGGAGTATGGCTTTATCTAAAGATATATCATTAACTCTCATCACCATCTCCTAATATGGCTCTTCTGGGTTAATGTGTTGTGAAAATTTGAGGAAATTTTTGTGTAAATATATGCACTTTAAGTACTAAGAGACCAACTTCATCAAAAGGAGAAAAGGGAAAGCAGAGTGGACAGGATCAGGGGCGGGGGAAAAAAAAAGGCTAGCATTAACTAAATGTTGCTCTGGGGATTTAAGTAACTCTAAGGGGCAACCTCTGCCCCAGTGAAAACCAGCTTGCTGACGATCTCTTAGAGGTCCTCCCCCTCAACATGGGCAGCTGGAGCAGAGCATAATTTGTGAAGTGGCACAAATAAAGCTTCTCAAATAAAATGGCTAATCAGTTGGCAAACCCATTTCTTTATTTCTACCCCCGTGTAGTACATAATTCATTCTCGAACTCTTAATTTCCTATGTTATTAAATCTCTCTAAATTCATTTTAATGGGGAAAGAGATTGTCAAAACTCATTTTACTCCCAGATCATTGTATTCTTCAATTAGAACGAAGCAGTATTTTCCCAACTAGTACTAAATGTGAAACTCTTCAAGCTTCAAGAAAAGGGAAAGGGAAGCCTTTCCATTTAGCGTAATTACCATAACCTTTAGGTTAAGTCAGAACCCAAGTTCCAGTTGTGTAGTTCTTGTTATATACACTATGGAGTTTACAGAGTAGATACTTGTTATAACCTCTTCTCTCAATTCATCTAAGGACACACAGCCAATCCGAGTCAACTGTAGCATAACAGGCTTCGGGGAAAGGAGGTCAGGCTTTGAGGTAAAGTGCTATTCACTCTTGGACCAAGCAAGGAGCTCTTTATTCCTGGTCTTATTGGCATCAGTCCCCCTTACTAGAGCAAGAACAAAGCCAAGTGCTCCTGGGAGGTTTATGAATAAATCAGAGGTGAGCCACTTTAAGTGCTGCCCGTGATTTCCTTGTTGACAGTGAGCACTTAAACAGGCTTCTGTGACCAGCAACTACTGGCAAGCCATAGCAATTCCTAATCTGCACCCTGCTTCATTTCAAGAATTAAATGACCCACCCCATTTTTCTTGCAAGTTTTCAACTTTCAGGTACTTCTTTTCCTATCTCAAGCAGCTGAGCTTTACAATCCCAGAGCAGTCAGTGTGTCCCATAATCATCATAGAAATTATACCAATTAAAAATCATCTTTTGCATGGAAAAAGTCCACAAATAAAAAAACCTCCAGCCTAACAGAAATTATTCTCATAATAATATTATAGAATCTTTGGATATGGGAGGGTGCTAAACCAACTAAGGTGAAAAAATTTTAAATGATTTGCTGAAGGAAACATACACCCACACCCACACACATGCACACACGCACACACGCACACACACACACACACACACACACACACACAGTAGATCTATCGCTGCACTCTGTACTTAAGTGATGTTTCCCAGGAATTTCTGTTCAACAAGGGGATTGTGCTATATCCCTTCCAACTGCAACAATCTATGGTTCTAATATAAAAACCCATTTAGATTGAGCTGAAAGATAGTTTTCCCTGTGGAATTTTCCAAGACAGACCCAGAGGTTTTTAAGGCTGTATATTTCTTTTCAATACCTAGGTTTCAAGTGGAGAGGCAGATTCCAGAAGTATGGTAAACTGAAGCTTTCTATTTATATTTTTAACTATCATTCATTTTTTTCATTCATTCAAGGGTTTTTGAGAACCAATAATTTACCAATAATATCTGTCATTGTGAATACAGTGATTAAAGACATGGGTGCTGCCCTCATGGAAGGTAAAATTTATTTAAGGAAAACTCTTAAATAGGTATCATGAAAAATGCTAAGATGCCAACTGTTTTTCTTCCAATGAGATACATATTTATCCTATCAGTATTCAATAAATGCTTAGTTGTAAACAAATATCCTTCAAATGATCTGTAAGTCCAGAACCACTTATAAATGGCCTGAAACAGGGAAGGCACACACTTTTACTTTTAAGAAAAACTTGATTTTGAAAGTTTCTTTTAAGTTCAAATACAAACTATTCATATTTGAAGAAATTATGAACCACACATATAAATATTAAGCAAAAATCAAACTCAAAGCTGGGAAATTATAAATCCAAGTACAGGTTTATTTCCCATGAAAAATATAAACAATTTTAAATGTATATCTTACAAGTATTCACAATGGGAAATTATATGAATTAAATAAATCAAAAAGAAAAATCATAATACAGATTTTAGTTTCTAGATAGTCCAAAAAATTGTATTTATAAATTTATTAACCCTTTTCATCAATCTAATCATCTTTAAACCAGAATCATTCTCTATTGCATAATACACTACTATAAAAAGAAAAAGGACTGTAATGTCTTCCAAGAGATAAGCCAGAGGAGACTCATAATTTATAAAATCCCCCAAGAAATTTAAAGGGCTCTATAGTATTACAGGCTATTAATAACTTGCCCTCTTTTCTTGGTTGGTTTAAATTTTGATCAATAGGGTGCCATGTAACAGTATCTATACTCCTTGAATGGCATATCAAAATGTAGTACCAAATATGTGGGAAGATACTTCTATGCCATCAAATCTAGTTTTGAGAACTCCTCTAATTCAAAGGCCTTCAAGCATGCTCGGTCAACATCAAGGCTGAAATAAGCATTGCGGTCTCTTCTATTATTGTATATAATGGACAGTCTGGAATTATGAGTTCATGTGGATAGACTAAGGTCTGAATTATTTAAAAACTATTACTGCTCTAATTTGCTTCTTAGAAAAAGAACCTGAAATAAATTAAAGATCTAAAAGCCCCTCCAAACCAAAGTAACTTGTGATGATAAGAGTGGCAGATAATGAGGTGGAGGACTGTTCACCTGGATGCCATTTAGTTTTCTATTGATGAGAAAATATGAGAGGCTGCTCTGCATTTTCCATATCTCTTAGGCATACCCATTGCCTAATTCTATCTTCTTCCCTTATAGGGTACAGAGGCATCTCCACTCAAAAGATCTACATAGACTTGCTTTATCAAATGCTCTTTAGTTGAGCATTACATTGCAAATACAGAAAAAGGAAACACCGGGTATCAGGCCCTCTCACGTTTACTTACTTTAATGTTCACAACACTTTAGTCTTATATAATCTCTACAATTTTGAGATACAAATGAGGAAAATGAGGCTCAGCAAGACTAAATAACTTAGATGAGGTTATCCGTAACAAGAATTTAACCAAGTTTCTTAAAGACCCTAATAGAATTTCTATTGGTCATTGAGCTGTCAAAAAATAGTCAATAACCCAATGTCTAAAACCCAAGTTAAAATAAGCTCATTTAAAAAGGAAAAAGGAATCCAAAGTAAACAGAATCCAAATATTGTCTCATTTTAACTGTTACTCTTTCACCTCACTATGCTGCCTCTCAAACATCTCAGCATTATCGACACTTACTTTCCTTACACAGAATAAAAACACCATGTTCATGATTATTAAGAATACATTTTAAGTTACTGATCTCTTCGGTGCTTTTATGAATCATAGATTCTTCCTGACCATTCAAAGCACCTAGTCTAACCTCCTACTTAATGCAGAAATATGTTGCCAGTCACAGTGATAAGAGGTTGTCTGGATTCTACCTGTCTCCTTTCAGTAACAGAGAACTCACTCTTTCAGAGGAGACAGTGTTACTGTTGGATTACCACTGCACAGTTTCCTGTTTTTCTCTTCACTGTTTCCACCACCTTCATGTCCAGCTATGTAACAAACCTTTTTCCAAGCAGCCAACTGTAGTTGCATGACCTACAGTTGGGATATCTGAGTTCTTGTCCTAACATTTTCCTACCTTGCTGGGTGATTCAACAATTACTTCTTCTGAATTCAAGATCCCTTATTGTGAACTGAGCTGGTTGAACTGAGTAACTCTAAGGTAGTTCCTGGGCTTTGCACTCTGATAGTTTCAGTTGCCTTACCACTCTACCTGCTCTTTTCTGTGTCATCATGTTGGCCAGTTTTTAGAAAATGACACTACTTAGTCTAGAGAGGAAAAACATTTCACAGGTTACCACTCTGAATACATCTAAAGAGAGAAGACAAGCGTGAACATGGAAAAAGGGTGAAAGTATGTGTGTGTTTGTGTGTGTCTGTATACACACTTCTAGTTTGTATCTACCAAAGCAAAAGAGATGGCTCATTCTCAGTTAATTAGAGGGCTCAGAAAAATTTAAGTATTAAATGCATTATCCCTAAATATATGGAAAAAAGTATTAAGAACCATATTTTAGAGAATACATATTAATAAAGCCTTTCAGGATTAATGAAGGTAATTTTGGAGAAATTATCAATTTACTTCTGCAGACAATTTTTAAGCTTCCAAGCAAAATTTAAGCTTCTCCATAAACTTTCTTCTTATATAGTTTTAGTTTAGTTTTGTTTTTAACAGTACAACCAGGTGGCATACACCAACTCATATGTTTTTGTATTTTAACATTGTTAAAGCTATGGATTTCCTTTCTTCTTTACAGTGAAGGAAAAGAATTTTATGGACAGTTATAAAATGCATATTTTAACCCCAAAGTCAATTTTCCCTGGTTAAAATGATTTAGATCTGAGTAAATACTTGCAGAATGCTTTCTGTTTTTACAGCTAGAACACAATGGAGCCTATAAACTTTGCCTTTAGAGGTACATGCTATACTGTGTACCATTCAGAATACACCAACTGCTCACCGTCGTATACCCAGTACAAGCAAACATTAGACATGATTAATCATCTAAATAGATGAGACTAGTGTGTGTGAACCCCTCACCTGAATGGCTAAAACACCTACTCAGGACTTGTCTTGGACCATCAGGGCATTATGACATATTAACCAAGTCAAGCTGCACAAATTCTTAAACTTTATTTAATTTTTTAATCTCTACTAAAGTGGCTAATTATATGAGAGGTCAGCTGCTTTCCAAACATGAACTTGAGTATCAAAGCCATTTTTAAGTGTGTGCATACAATCAGAAGTGCCTTAAAATGGCAAATATTTTATTTCACTCACAAATCTTTAAAAGAGTAGGGGGCAGCCATTCTTAGACTGGGGATTCTATGTCAAATGTGAAACCGTATCATACTTTCAAGGCAACCTGTGAACCTCTGAAACTAGGGAATTAACAGAACATCAAATCCTGTGAGATCACAACGGGCACAATCCTTATGCAAGAAAATAATGCCATTGAGCCCTCATTAAAAGACCATTTCGTCCGTAGCCCAAAGACTGAGTGCCCTAAGATTTTGGTTGTATCATCAGAGATAAGTAAAACAAGTGCCAAGAGAAACTGCGCACTTTTAGTTCTCACATGTGTCCATCTGTTCACATATAAACATATATTCTGCTTTCCGTCTGATTCCTAAAATCTTGATATCAGAATACCCTGGGCTTCTGCCCATTTCCTAAGAATGCAGACATCACATAAGCTACTATTAACCCATGTGTGATCCACTCCCATGGTGGCTGGAAAGCTGCCAGTTACAACACATGGTGCTTGGTTAACAATGTCTTAAAATACAAATGAATTTATTTTTTAAATTAACACATTTTTCTTATGGAAATATCTTAATAAGCCCTTCTGCATGTAAAATAGCCTCCATGTGGATTTTTTTGTTCTTTTAAGACTTTTTGCAAGCATATCATAAAGTTAACCATAAAAGTTTCTGAAACAATCCAGAATTTCTTGACAAATTTTTAAAAGGATTCTAGTAAAGAATTTTGATGACTTTATATAAGAAAGATCAAACGGTTTTCCTTTACAATATTCTGTACTCAAGAGGCAACCCTTATACTTTAATTTACGTGAAAACACTTCTGATTTCCCAAGTTTCCACGTAACCACCTTAATAGTACCACAGCAACTGAACTGCTTAAAGCAATGAGGCAAGCAGAAGTTCTACAATCCAGCAACAGAACAAGGTAGGTAAATATCTAGTGGAATCATTCCATCCTGCTCTTGGGCAGCCTTGAATGGCTCATTTGTGATGACCCCAAACCGGAAAAAACTTATTTAAAATGTATACATATAAACAGTTATCCACACTGCATTTGATTAACATAGGTACAAAAGAACCAATTCCCACCTCTGAGAGTGTCTTAACACTTATGGTATTTTAACTGTCCTAATTATGGTTGAAGAAACATCATTAAGAGCCATGATCATGTTGTCAACTGATAACCAGTTACAGCCCTAACTAGTGACAAGAGAAAACTCTACTGTGAATGTTTCCAAGAGTGAACATAACAGTAGACACTTTTTGAAAGACTTATAGCTACATGGAATACCCAACATATATACAAAGCAACATAAAGATGAATTAAATCCTAAGGAAATAATTCCATATCATTGTATACTATCCCCTCCCAGCCACAAAAGCTGGTAGGCCACTTAAAACATTTAATATTGCCAAAAGTCACGATACACAACTCTTTCCCAAGTGAAGCGTTCTACTGAGACAACTATTTACAGCTGATGGGGGAAAAAAATCACAAAGTATTCCCCTCATTAACTAAATTAATACTGGTGACACCATACTATTGGCTTCTTTTGAAATAACTGTTTTTGCCTGCAAAGTGCTGGGAATTCTTGACCCAATAGTCAATATTTGGCTAGCTTAGCATGTTTCTGAAAAACTCTTCTACATACAACCTCTGTTTATCATCCTCTAGCTGCACTATCGTCATACATATTACTTCCCAATGATGATGAAAACTCAGGGCATTTTATAAAGTTGCTGAAATCTGAGCCCCTGCTTGTTTTCTCAAGTCTTGGACAAACATAACTTTACAGAGAGCAGAGCACAGGCATAAAGAAAGAGGAGCCTGCATTTTCATCTTCCTTTCATCTTGGTCATTCAGTCAGCCATTCAGAACCCTATTCAACAGAGCTTTTCATTATGCAAAAAAATGCTAATCCTTTTCCGATGCTTTCACACTTGTATAAACCCCCATTCCTTCAACTGAAAAGCAATTATATCAGTTTACCTTTCTGTCAAAAACAGGATTAATATTCCAATAACAGAATCTCCTTTCTTTTCCCATCTTTTTGCTTTAGGAAACTAGAGATTATTAGTAGAGGCATTATTAGAACAAGAATACATTATTTTAAATATAATTATGTTAACCAATGGGTGGAAAAAAGAGAATAATCGTAAGAAGAAAAAGTCCTTCTGTTACTGCAGAAACTCTTTTCTGTGACAGCACTGACCTTCCTTTGCAGATGCCCAAAGAGACCGAGACTCACTCTGGTCTATTAATCAGAAACAAATTATGAAAGAATGTAGCTGGACTGGTTGACACTATTCCGTCTTGGGAGACTCAGTAACAGCCTAGTAACAATGTCCTCTTCATGGGTAATGAACAGCCATGACAAATGGCGCAGAGAAACTATTTATTTGCATATGCAAATTCTCACACAAGGGAAACATGTACAAACAAGTGTCATTGTAAGGTGGATTAGGCAAACAACGCTTTCTTTTTAGGACATTCTGCAGCCCAGAACATTAGTCAGCACAATTAAACCAGTCTCCATGGAGACTAATGAAATTTCACCATGGTATGAGTTAAATTAGATAGCTAGTTATGTGTTTCCACAGTCCAACTTGAAATCCATTATTGTTTCAGAACAATACAGCAATTGTGCTTGGCTGATCTTTGCCAGCTCAACAAGCTCCTAAGTTGACAATTTGCATATGTTAATATAATTAAGTACTAATTACATGAAACTTGTACATATTCACATGAACTTTCCCTGGGCACTTTTCTGTTTGAACCTTGGCCAAGTCTTTAACCCTTAGAATGGTCTTAAAGGAAAAAAAACCTCAGCCTGTGGGTACAGCCCCTAGGCAGACACAGAAAGGCTCCTCATTTATAAACACAGAGCTTAACCTGGCTTCTCATATTTCTAGCAACAATGACAAAAAATATTTTGTGAGTGTGCTAGGGACCAGTGATAAGGGAAAGGGGGTGTGGGGGATTAGCCTTTCCAGAGGCATAATGAGTGTCTTCTCATAGGAAAGCAGTAACATTCATTTCAAGAAAATGTTAAGAATTTGCTCTCACTGACATTGTGGAACCTTGGGAGATGAAAATGGTTTGACAACAGCAAAAATAGCAAGTAGAGAAAAAGGAGCGGGAGCACCTAATGAGCTTTACATAAATATATGCAGAGGCAATTAAGCAATGTTAATTACTATGACAGCAGTTAATTGAATATAATTAGATATTTTAAGCCACTGAATAAAGCATAGTTAAGATTAATTTTATTGAGATTAATTGTAAATAAGGATAGATTAACTCTGTGTTTTGACAGGCATAAAAAGTAGTTCTGCAAATTAAGTAGGAGCGTGGCCACCAGTCCAAAAATCATATATTATTTTAATGTCACACCTCAGAATCATCTACTCAGTAAACATGACTTTTCAAACCCAAACAGACAGGAATTTGAAGAAAAACAAACAGCTTGCAGAGATTAAAGAGGCTTTTGTCCTTTTTCATGTGCATTTCTTTTTACAGACTAAATTAAGCGAGTCTGGTGTGCGTTTTTTAGGAAGGAACATTTCACACTGAATGGAAAAAATGTTCTATCACATATGAAATTCGTGCAGCTGTGCGGAACTTGGTCCAGATGGTTTTAGACTATAAAACACCACCAAATGATAGACAGTAGGCCTTCCTAAGATTATGTGATAAAGTCACAATCTTTTATTTTGACCTCCTAAATTTCTGCTTTGTATTACTTCCAATCAAATCATGTATTTTCTTGTACAAATGTGTTTCTTTAGGAGAGTTAAAAGAAACATTGAACCTACTAAGTGCTAGAAATAAATGTATAATGAACTGAAGAAGGCCTCCTTTAACAGATATCAGCTGAATCATTCAGCCACAAAATGCAATGATGGCTATGATAACAACGTATGCAGATGACAACACTTGATTATTACTTTCACACACACAATGGTTTCTAGAAATACTTCTTAGGAAAATATTGCTAAATGAAAACCCCTCCCAAATACTTTCACACCAAGCTATTTCAAGCACACTCTTAAAGAAAATTAACACAGTCCTCAAGAATGCTGAACAAATCACTAATAAGAAAGGAACTTCAATTGATTTTGAAATAAATCAATAGGTGATTAACATAGTATTTTAAAGCAGCAGAATGTGTCTGTGTATATATATATGTATATACATATATGTGTGTATAACATAAACAAATATATTATATTTCCAATACCTCTTAGCCCTTAATCGAACAGGGGCTTTATGGTCTTGAGCCTGCCTCTATCCTGCCTCACAACTTCTTTAGGATGGTCTTTATAACGAAAATCCTAAAATGGTCTGTGAAACAAGACTACAACAAGCCATTCTGCAGTGAAAGATTTTAAATCATCCAGCCTCTTCTAATAGACTTGAGACTTATTGAGGTAGAAACCATAAAAAATGAAGAAGGGAAATTTAATCCCTGAAATATTGATTTGCACATTAATATCATATAGGCAGAGGGCAATTTGGCTTCGTGGAAATGACACATTGTCGACCCTTGGTGAAGTCAGAGCCAATCTAACTGCTGAACATGTCTGAATCTCAAGAGTTATTAAGGGCTTCCCTTCTTGCCTTTATGACTTTTCTTCAGCCTACCAATGCAATCTTAAATGTATTATCTTTAAGAAATAATTGTAAAACCTCAGGGGTTTTCCAGTTAATGGAAGGAAGGCCAAACCACATCAGATTCTGAAATGCAACATTAAACCCTTGCAATCAACAAAACCACCTCAATTCTCATCCATCCAGTAGAGGATCTAATATTGTTATTAGAGATAATCAAATTTCATTGTGTAAATTTAGGCTCATGGTCAGAATGAAAGCAGTAAATTCTGCAATATTAAACAGAGATTTTCTCAGCATCCTTTATGTTTTCCTTTGCTGGTGCAGCATCTTTTAAAATAATCCAACTAGCTCCAAATTAATGAGCAGATGTGGGCTCATCTGCTAAAACCTGCAAAAGATTACAATAGAGCTGAACATGTTCCCTTCATTTTTAACTTTAAGTGGCAACTTTCACTTCCTAGACCCAGAGCCCACTCTCCCTGTCTAACCCCACAGTCGGTGCTATTGCTTTGACTTACCCAGCTGGTTTACCTGACCTTTCTTTGTTCCTTAGGTACATTTCACTTTCCAGATTTACGGTATTTCTCCCATATTTCATTGACTCTATCTTCACTGCCATAAAAATGAAAACACTTAAATATGAGTTTATTTTTTTAATCCAAAAGCAACCAGCTATTGAATAAATACACAGGGATGTTCTCTCCCCAGTTTATGCCATAAATATTAAAACTGTTTTTTTAAATAACTGAATAAACCTTATGATCCCCACACTCAAGCCAGGTGCAAGAGGTTAAAACAGCTGGCTAGCCATCTTTTATTTTTGTGTGCCTTCCTGCTGACTGAAACCACAAACGTTGAAAACTATCAGATATTCCCTAAAGAATTTTTTTTTAAGAAGAGAAAGGAGAAAGAAAACCTTCATTTTCCATAATATGCTCCTCTGTGGAGAAGAAAAACTCTAAAACACAATCAGCCACAGAGGTAGTGAGAGAGTCCCAAATATCTCCTTTCTGTTGCATTTAAACCATCATTTCCAATAACTTCTATACACAATTGTTTGTATTCTTCAGTTAGAAAAGAGTAAAGAAGGAAAAAAAGAAAGAAAGAAAGAAAAATCTGAGCTTGCTCTGTCAGTTTTGCCAGTAAATATAAAGTAAAACAAATGTTGATGGCACCGAGAGTGTTACATACCCGGGCTGTGTTTTTGCATTGCTCTCAATGGAAGCGATCGATGCCCGTGTCACTGTCGCGTCCCAATCGTAGCCAAGTCTCAGCCTTAATCTAAGCAACACCCGAAAAGGCAGCGGCACCCGCAGCCTCTCCCTGACTCTTCCATCCATCCACCCAACTAAAAATATAATACTACATATGAGCTTTAACCACTCCACGTTTATAGGGATCAAGCCACTGAAAATCCAGGAGAACACAATAAAAAAAAAAAGCCTCCTTCTGTCTCTTGCTCTCCTCTCTCTTCCTCTCTCCTCTCTCTCCTCTCTCTCTGTCTCTCCTTTGCCATCTACATGATCCTTGATTAAACATGGAACAGAGTTATTAAAAAAAGGTTGGGGTGGGGGGAAGACTCAGGGAGAGGAAATGCAACTGTCAGAAATCGGGACCGCCAGATTTCCTGGTGAACCTGCCTCTGAGTCAGTGTCAATCCACCATCTTCCGCCAGTGAACTTGTCTTTGGGTTTTTGTTTGGTTTGGGGGGGTCCTTGGTGGTGGTGTGTGCTTTTTTTTGGAAGGGGGAGGGGAAAGGCAAGGTGGGGGCTGAAGGTGGGGGGTGTAGGGAGAACGTGTGTGTGAGTGTGTTGAGTATGAGTGTGTTTGTGTGTGTGTAGGGGTCGGAGTGGGGGTGGGGGGGGGGTCCGTGTGTGCGATCTGAACCTTTGGTACCTACAAGGAGGGTGTCTCACCGAACGGTGGCTAAGACCTCAACAGAACCGCGCGGAAGTGAGAAGTCTCGGCCAAAGGCACCCGCTGGAGCCTCCTCTCTGGGCCGGACCCCAGCCCGAGCGGCGAAAGGAGCCCCCAGCCCGGATCACAGGTAACAAAAGAAATACAAACCAGTGCACTGTCTTCTGTGGGGGAAGGGACAGGATGCGGAACCCTCTGTAACTTGGGCATCGGCAGAGAAACTTTATACAATTCCATGAAATTTTTATTTTTTTCCGATTAAAAAAAAAAGAGCAGAAAGAATTGGGGGAGGGGAAGTGAAATAGAAGTGTAAGGAAGGCGAGACCCGGCGCGTTCCAGCCCCTCTTCCCTTAGTTGCTCCCGCCGGAAGGCGCACTTGATGCCTGGAGAGGCGAAGAAGGTGAAGTTCGTTTGTAGACATGGAACCCCTTTGGGGGGGCCGGGGAACAAATCAGCTCTCACAGCCGGCCACAGCCCCCAACACACAGCGCGCGCGAACACACACACACGAACCGTTTGCGCTCTGCCAAAAAGAAAGGAAAAGATTCTTGACCCGAGCCGCCGGCATCTATCCGCTGGGCTAACGCAACGCCCGGCAGCGAGAGCGCCGGGAAGGGAGCTGCTGCCGCCTCCCGGGCCCCTGGCCGCGAGGCCCGGCGATCCCGCCTCCTAACGGACCTGCCTTCCGTCCGCCGGCGCCCGAGTCCGCGCCGCCCGCGCCGCCGGGAGCAGCCCTGCGCTGTGCCCGCCGCCGCCCGCTTCAGCCGGCGGGGCTCTACCTGCAGCCCCGGCCCCAGCCTCTCGCGACCCCCGCCCAGGGACCCCCGGTGCTCGCCGGTCCCGCGCACTAAGCGCCCTTCGGGGAACTTGAGAGACGGAAGGGGGGTGGGGTAAGAGGAGAAAGAGAAACGAGGCTGACTGCGGAGGGGCTGGGGGATGAAGGCAGGGAGAGAGCAGGGGGAGAGGGGCTCCAAGCCCCGCCGACCACCGTCCAAACTTTCGGAGGATGGTCCCGGAGGAAGGGTCATCCCGAGCGAGGTGCAGGGGGCGCGGGGTGAGCGGGGACCCCTGGCAGTGCCCGCGTCGCTGCGGAGCTGACACCTTCCCGGCGCCGCGACAGAGCCCCGGGCTCGCGGTGGAGGCAGACCCCGAAAAGACAGGAAAAAGGAGAGAAAACTGCTCGGCCAAACGTAGATGATCCGCCACTTAATCCAAAAGTTAAATCCCGAAAAACGCAGCCCCCCAGAGAAAGTGGAAAATCAGGTCCCTCCGTGCCCTCTCCCTCCTTCAGCGGAGCAAATCCTTGAGCCAAAAAACGGGGGAAAGATTTAAAAAAAGGGGGGGCAGAGCGGAAGAGATAGTCGGGATGAGGGGATGTGTGCGAGAGCGAACGAGAGAGAGCGAGCTAGGGGCAGAGAGGGAGAGAGGCGGAGAGGGAGAGAGAGGGAGCGGAATATCAAAGATTGTGCAAGATCAGGCTGGAAAGATAATCGATACTCGACCTAAATTTAACACAAACTACTCAATAAAAGTTAAAGAAAAAACTTACTTTCCATTTCCCCTGCAGTTCCTACTCGATCTTCGCCTCTTTTTTGTTTTGCTTTTATTTTACTTACAGCTGATCACATCCAAGTAAAACGAGAGGGTTCATTTAAAAAAAAAATAAAAAATAATAAAAAAATAATCCTGGAACTTTATTGGGTGAAAATAAAAACGCTGGAGCAGAAAGTGGGGGGCATGGAGCGGTCCTCGGGAGTCCGGGAGGAGTTAAAGCATGTGCCGACCGCGGTCTCGCTGTTTGGTTGTGAAGGGGTTGGGAAAAGGAGGAAAGGAAATGAAAATCCGATATGTCTTTATTCTGCTAATTATTATCGTTTTAGCCCTGTTTAAAAAAAATGGCTGATTAAGTTGAGTGCGCATGTCTTTGTGTGTCTATTCCCGATATGCACTCTGGGAATGAGAGAGGAGAGCGAGGGAGAGGGAGAGGGAGAGGGAGAGGGGGGAGAGAGAGGTGTAATTAGTGAGGTGATCAACATTCCCCAGACTGCAAATGACGCGCAGCCCGGCCTCTGAGCAGCCCGGCAGCCTCGCGGCTTCCAAGGCTCGGAGCGCTGCGGCGGGAGCCCGCGACGCTGCGACCGCGGAGAGGGCAGGGGATGGGGACCTCCGGGGCTCGCACCCCACGCGCCCCTGCGCGCGCGACTCCCAAACTTCATTAGACACACACACACACATACACACACACACGCGCGCACACACAGCAAAGGGAGTGTGTGTGTGTGTGGGGGGGGGGGGAATAAAGCCTAAATACCGCTGAAGCAATGCCCTTTAACTACTCGATTTTTTTTTTAATGACTCAAAGTAATTATTATAGGACCAGAGATTTGTTTACTAGGGAGCTTGAAGCAGAAATATGAGTTAGGATAATGAAGAGGATTTCTCTGCCTAGTTTATACTGCTACTTACAAGAACGCACTTTAATGGCGATATATGGGGGCCTGAGCAAATATGCAGAAGTATGTAAATAGGGGGTGCCTGGCTGTGTGCAAACACAGCTTGGCCCAGCCTATTTCAAAGGACGAATTGCACTCTGGATTCATAGGCACCCTATTTAAATACGAATGTTTCACTTGCACACTCAGGAGAGAAAACCCAGGACACAGAAGATGGAAGCAGTTAGTGCAGTCCAAGTAAACTTTCAAATGAGAATAAGTGGTGGTTGTAAAGGTGATAGTGGGAGTACGGGTTTAGTAGCCTTTATGTAATATTTTTGAGTATTTTATCGGAATTGCATAAGTTCAATGTAATAGCTTTAAGAAGACTTAGGGAAAAAAACCTTTCATCTTGCAAGTCTGTTGAATTATCTTTCTTGAAGCACATTATGATGAATTTTAAAACCCCACTACAGATCTCATTAGAATGAAATATACTTGGTATTTTCTGGTGCAGAATTTAAGGTGGCTGATTCTCATTTGAAAATCTAATTATCTCTTTCCAATATTACAGATGTGAATATGAGTGACACTTTCATTAAAAGATAATTAACTAAAACTAGGAATAGACATACTTTTAAATACCCCCTACTGAATATGGAATATATATATATCCATTGCTATTTAGATAGTATTTTGATACACTGCTACACCACAGATCACAAGTAGACACCATCTATGCAATATTTCAAAAATAGGAATTCTAGAGAAAAGGTGAGAGTAACAAATCAAACAAGCTAAAAACAGGAAATACTTGCAATGTCCAGCTTCCTAGACAGGTGAGGTGTCAGCTGCTTTTGAGTTGACAGGCCTTTGAAGTTCTGGATTGCCAGGATCTGCTTCAAAACCTTGTCTTAGGCCTTAAGCACCAAATCTACCAAATACCAACAGAGAGGTTTATCGCACAAGCACTAGGAACTACAGATGCTGCAAACAAGCATCTTTCTAGGCCTGAAACGTAGTGTTATTGGGGAACATTTGGAAAATCCTAGAACCGATGCAGACGGGATTAAAAACCAAAGAAAACACCTGGGAGGATAAAAGTATAGTCCTCAAAAGAACAGACCTAGGCCCAGATCAGAAAAGCTAGTTGCCTACAGCAGCTGGCTAAGGTTACAGTGAAAGTCGAGGCTTAGAGTGGAGAATAAAATCTAGATATGGTCTTTATTAAGAGAAAAAAGCAAACTGCCACCTCAGGAGTCTGGAGTCAGTGCCTGTACTAGTGTATTAGAAACCAGGGCTACTAAATGTTAACAGAAAATTATCCACCTCTCTGAAGACTCCATTCTATTTTAAAGTTGTTTGGCAAGAAATCTGCTCAAAGTGTATGGCTTTCTAAGATTTTAAGTTACTTTGCTTACAGCCTCACCTTTCCACAGCAACTGTATCACCAGTGTGCTAACAGTGTCTGATTGCACCTCAGCTGGGTTTAGTGCCTTAAGGAACATACCTGCCCACGAGAGTAAAATTTAAATTCTCTGTAACTTGCAAGTGAAGAAGGTGTTTATGTAACATTGCTGTTTACTGAAAAAACACCCCAGAGAGCAAAAATTCTGGCTTGAAAAATACTATTTGAGGTGTGTGTATGGGAAAGGGGGTGGAGGCTTTTAAAGAGACTGAGGGGAAATGAAGGCAGGGAAACTTTCAGGTTCAAATCAGAAAAGATCAAGCCCTTTGCGGGAGAGGGCTCCATGTACAAGCTCACTGATGGAAAAACCATTTCCTGCCATTTCAGAGGGGTAAATGTGTATGATGAAGGAAACACCTGAGAACAATAAGTCTGTTTCAGGCTCAGGTGAAGAAAGGGTCTATTTCTGGCATGGAAGCATAGGGAAATGATCATTTCGTTTTCAAGTTCTCCTTTCTTTTGCTTTTTCTCCCTGAAACATCATCAATAACATTAATGTCATTAATGTCAAAACACCAAACGTCAAATCAGGGAAACCATTTTAAAAATTTGGTGGCTATTCCTCCTCCACGTCCCCAACCTCTCTTTTCTTGGAAAATACAGCTGTGTGTGTGTGTGTGTGTGTGTGTGTGTGTGTGTGTGTGTGTGTGTGGTGGGGGGAGCAGTTATTGAACTCCAAGTAAGAAAACAAAAAGAAGGATGTGTAGGAGGGGTGCCCACGTTTGCAATCCCCTCTGCTAGCGAATATTCCCCTCCCAGCTTGTGTGTATTCTTTTTAATCATCTCTTCCTCGTCCTCTTTCACCTCTTTCCTAAGAAGAGAAGCTGGGCTGAGGGTCGGGGGTTAATAGGCTGAGGGGAAGGGGCAGAGGGGGACTAGCACGCAGTCAAGAGTTTCCTCCAGGGCTCGGCCTTGCAGCGCGCCAGCGCCAGGAGGGTAGCTGGAGAGCTGCGGCTGCAGGTCTGCGTGGGGTGGGCCGGGAGGCGCGGAGCGCGGCGCCGCGGGCAGGGGCGCGGCGAGGCGGGCGAGCCCGAGCCCTGCCAGCGGGCTGCTCCGGGGCGCGGGCGCTGGCGCGATCCTCCCGGCTTGGCCTGGCCGCGCCGCTGCGTCGCTGCCCCTCGCGCTCTCCTTTCGGCCCCTCGCTCCAGGAAACCCAGCTGCTCCTCTCGGGTCTCTGCGGACCCGGTGCCGTCAACCTTTGACCCATTCTGTCCCCACAACTATTCCGCTGTCCCTAAATTCTGCGCGAACCCGCCGCCGCCCTTACGGAACGTTTGACCACTTTTTATTTCCAAGCGAAACGAGCATAGGTTTCCTTGCTGCACCGAGAACTTTCCCTAGACCCTCTTCTACACTTTCCAGGGCTACCCCAGCCGAGCCGAGCCCCCGCCGGAGCGCTCGGACCCTGACACCAGTGCGGAGGTAGGGGAGAACCAAACGGGGATACCAGGTGGTTAGGTGTTGAGTGTTGGAAACAAGGAGTAATTAACATTGAGACAAAAGGTAATTTCCACTTCTAGACTTTTCCTCGGCGTATTTTATTTCCCAAATCTATGCCGCGGACACTCCGGTCTTTACAATCGGTTTAATGAGTCTTCAGCATTCAGTTCCCAGTTCCTCCGCCCTACCGTCACCGGCTCACTAATAAATACCCCACCTCCCTCTCCCTCCTGTCCCTCCAGCTCAGATCAACCCCAGCCCAAGGGGAAAAGGTTCCCAGTCTTTTGACCGCGCTTCCGGGGTCTATAGATGAGCTCAGTTTGAAACGAGGTATTACAAGATTTCAGCGTTAGGAACCCTTTATATCACCACAGACACTTTCAGATCCTCGGCCCCCTCCTCCTTCCCTCTTTTTGTTGTGTCTTCTCCACCCGGGGGCTATTTAACAAAGGCAGTCTGTTAACTAACATTTTTGTTTAACTCAGCAACTCCTTTCCAAAACACACTTAAACCTGACTCCAATGTCTGTCATTTTGTGTAAGTGGGGAGGTGAGAGGGCTGGGGGTGGGGGTGTGTAAGGGTGAGACCTCAAGTTGATAGTGAATCGGAAAGTGCAGGACTTATTTGGGAAAGTGTCACAAACACATATTTACGGCGAAATAATTCAAGAAATAGTGTGGGAGAGTGCCAAATCTCATTACTATGAAAAAAGTGTATTTTCTTGAGAACTAACCAAGGGGAGTGTGTGGGGGGGAGTGGATTTAGAATATTATTAACATCAGAATGGACGCTCTCTTTGATGGTGAGAGTGAGCCAGATGAAATGAAATTGAAAAAGGAAAGGTATTTTGAGTGTGTATATATATATATGTGTAGTATTTGTGAGCAGTTAAATCGTTGTTTGCTGATTCCCTCCCCTCCCCCAACCTGGCTCTTATCTCCTTTGTGGTCTTTTTTAATCATAAAATGCACACACTTCCCATCACGCACATACCACACCCACCCCCGCCCCGTCCCGTCCTGGGTTTCTATCTCCGTACTTCCACATCCGTGCATATTTCTCTCTGTCTAGACTGAAATCCATTTTTGGCTTTTACTTTGGAGTAAATCTGCTTTACCTTTTTTTTCCCTGGAGGTTCAGACCTGTTTTTTTGTGTGCGGGTGTGCAGGGAGTCATTATGTAAAGTTTGACACAGGTAAGGTAAGGAATGGGGAGTGGGGAGGAGTTACAGAGGGTCTGAGGAGGAAAAATTAAGGGAGGAGAGAAGGGAAGGGGGACCAGGAAAACAGTAAAGTCAGACACCCTCTGGCCTTTCAGAGGTCAGGACTCAGACAGTGCTATGACCTCCTTTCCCTCTAGGCAACCAGCCCAGTGTTTATAAACAAAATCAGGCAGGACTCTCCCTAAACAAAAGCACTTCACTAACTTCACAAGCACTTCCACAGCTCTTATGCAAATTAATGAGGACTCCTTATCACCACTGCACCCCCGCCCCCAACCCCAGCACACAGACCTACTCACACCACCTAAACCCAGGATCACAAACACACCCTTCTCAAAACAGATGGAGATATTTCCAGCAAACATATCCAACCAAAATTTTACATTCCATCTGGGGAAGTGCTCTAAGACAACGATACAGATGGGAAAAGATAGACAAGTGGGGAAAGAAAGAAAGAACGAACTGTGATTTCACCGAATAGAAGAGAAAGTGATCTTTTTCAACCTAAAACATCTATATGTAGTCAATGAAATGCTCTATGGACAATATACTAAACACTGGCCACCAAGTAGAATTATTTTAAAACAGGACATGTCAGTCATCCAAACATCCACATTTCCAAGACAAGAGTGCAGATTTTTATAGCTGAAGAAAAGCCACCACTTCTGTATATAACGCCCCTAAATATTAGATACAAAAGCACCATTAAATCCTACAGCAAACAAACAGCCCATCTGATCTAAGTTACAAAATGTATAATTAAATCCATCTTCAATTACAAAAGGCAGCTAGCAGCAGAAACTAAGTGAATCAAAGATTTTGAAACAAATGTTGTTTGCCAAGGTACAGAAGTGATATCTTTACATTATATTGTAACCAAAACTCCATATAAGGAATAATTACACAATAGGTAAAAAAGGTGAAAGCCAAAAAAAAAGAGAATTAAATATCAAAGTGTTTTAGAATTATTATCAATAAAAATCTAAGAGAAAAAGGTTAAAGAAGATATACCTCAGAGCAAAAAGATCATCTCCTTTTCTTCTTTGTCTATCAGTCCCCTGTTAAAACATATGGAAAATGTTTTCAAAATGCCCAGATTTGGCACATTGTCATTGCAAAGAGAGGAACGCAGTGATGCTGTTAGAGAAAATGGGAAATAAATTCAGGATTGGGTGCTGCCTCCTTCAATACGGATTTATCTAAGTTTAATTTAATATTCTGCAATCACTGAATGATCGCATATAATTCACCAAGATTTTAAAGGGCTTTATTTAAATACCTTGAGCAACAAGAGAATGAATTTTAAACCATTGCAGCCATTGCTTATATATTTTTTATTTTCCTATTAGAAGAACTTTAAGCGGCAATTTCTAATAATAAAAAGGAAGAACGATAAAGGTTTGGGTTTTTTAAAGGAGGAATGTTAAAGGAAAGCATTAGCTTTATTAAAATCATTCTGAACGTAAAATCAAAAAGCACAAAATGGTTGTTTGTAAAACACTAAACCTTTAATCGATTTTATTGGCATTCCGATCGATTAGATAAACGGAAATCTATAGCAAACATCAAAGCATTTAAAACATTTTCTCAATCTCATTTATAAACAAAACTTTTCTTTTCAGCAGGAAAAAAATGATTATCAAACCACTAACAGGAAATTCTTCAGATATCAAATTACGATAATAAAATTATTTCCACATGGAAAGGGATAATGACAATGATGATAGTAATTACAATAATGAATAATTCAACAACCCTTTGACATGTATAGAAGAACCGCGAGCAAAAATCGCTCTTGAAGGGGAGCTACTTTAAAATAGTACTTTATTTTTAAAGAATATATTTTTTAGAGACAACTCAGGAGAAGTAGCTTAGGTGTGGTTGTCGGACTAGTGTTAATTTCCTTGCAGTGGCTAACGAGTCAATTTCTTTGTCGGGGTTTTCCTTCCAAATTGAGTTACTTATTAGTAACAATTAATATGCAAATATCAGTGAGCCCTATCAGGTTTACGAACTTGTGTCTGGACCTGTGTTCTACTTATTCTAAAAGGTGATTCCCAAATTACAGAGGGTGACCAAGACTGGATTACCAATCCTGAATGTGACCACACATTTGATCTTTTAAGTGGAGGAAAATAATTTATTTGGAGATATGAAAACTGCTATCCGGAGAAATACAGCAATCAGAGCTTATGGCATTCTAGTTGCAGCAAGAGGAGGTGTTGCTGTAACGGGTATTATGTTTATTTGTTAAAGAAAATCAATGAAAGTGGCTGTAAAGTAGTTAGTTAAAGCGTGTGTTTGGGACTAGCGGTGACTCGTGACTCAGGCAGGCTGAAGGAGCAGCTCTTCTTGCGGGAAAAGTCCCTGCGTCGCCCTGAGCCGGGGCGCGGGCGACGGGGCACCTGGCTTCCAGTCCGCGGGTGCTCCCCGCGGGGCTCGGGTCCGCCGCCCAGGTCGCTCCGATTCTCGGCCCTCCTGCCCTCCCTCTAGCAGTTTCTCCTTCCAGTTGACTGTGGTTGCCTTCCCAAACCCTCCGTCAGCAGCACACACCTTTTTCCTCTTTTCTCTCCCTGACTGGTCACTTCCTTCTTCCTTTATGCTACAGGTCTTAACTTCTGTCCGTCTAGTCCTCCTACAGGAATCTCACTCTTCCGACCCTGTAAGCCTCTCCGGTGAATCGCCGGTATTTCTTTCCTACCCCGCCCCTCCCCCATTTCTCTCTCCTGCCAATTATTTGGCACCCGGGTCTTCTTACCCTCTCACTTCTATCCTCTCCTCCAGACATTCCAGAGAGTTCTCATCACACCAGAATGCACTCTTTCTCCTCCTCCTCCTCCCCTTAGATTGGGGAGAAAGGGGGGAATTTCGTGTTGAACTCCCAAGGGTTTTATTCTATTCTTTTAACAGCTTTACTTTCCCTTTTCTTCTTTGCGTAACCTTCACCTACCTACTAATTTATCCCAGAAGCGGTTCTTTCCCTTTCATTTCCCAGTTTACAGTTTCCGTCTGGGGTTGGTGCATTGCACACGCACTCGCTGGCTCCCCCCTCCCGACCGCCTCCGCCGGCCCAGGCCACTCTTGGCATTTCCTCGGTTGCCGTCTAATTGCACTTTCTCTTCTCTGAATAACTTACTTTACATGATTTAAAGTTCTTCGTGTAGCTATTTTGTCGAATTACTTCGTTGCCCAAAGGAAGGGTGCGGTGGTGGAGGATGGAGCGTATCACCCAATTAAGTCCCTTGTAACACCCTTTTACTCCAGCCCCCCCCAGCCCCCCAGCCCCCCGCCCAGGTAACATCTTGTGTGAATAATAACGAATTCTGGAAGATTTTTCCTCTCAGCGCGTGCAGAGTGCTTATGAGTTTTTACTGAGCGGGCTCACACCTCTCCCTTGTGTCATCTGGCTTCCAGTGGTCCCCGCTTTCCCCCCACCCGGGCTGGCCGCCCGGCTGCGCAAGGGGAGCGCTGTCTAAGGCCCTCGTCCTCTGGCTTCTGGTTTCTAGCTGCTGCCGCTGCCGCTGAAATTCGCTGTGGCCGCTGCCTCTTCCCGCTTTAATCCCAGACCTCCAGTCATTGGGCAGCTCCTCAGAGGCAAGAAGTCAACACCATGGCAACCCGACAAGCCTATCAAATCGCCGGCTGGCGTGACAGCAGCTACACTACAGGCAGGAGTGGGCTGGGCAGAAGAGCCGAGTGGCCACTGTTCTCAGGTACAGTCTGGGAGTGGACAGTGGCTGTCAGCCTCCACGTTTGGGCTACACAGATGTGCACCACTCAGTTCATACCCCTACCCTCTGTTGCCTAGATAGTCTGGAGGAGAAGGAGGGCAAAAGGGAGGAGGAGGAGGAAGAGGAGAAGGGAGAGACGCATATAGGATTGGAAGAGCTACGGAAGAGAGTTTCAAGCTAAAAGTAATCAAAGCCCTAAGTATTATAAACTCAAGATACCTTGTGCCCCAGCAGTTGATGAACCCAAGTCACAGTAGTCTCAGAACCAAATGTAAGGGGTTTGCATAGATATGGGTTTTTCCTTCATCATTCTATCATTTCCTTGAACAAAAATAATGCAACATTCTATTCTGGAGTTCCAAAAGGATAAAGGAAAATGTTGCATTTTTAACTTTTACTGCCTGCAGTACTGGATTCTGCTAAAAAGATGGCTCAACATCAATTTCGGCTATGCTCACTGAATTCCTTGAAAGTGACCTAAACTTTACCTGAAACTGCCTTTGCCTTGTTCTTTCCTAAAATGTGTGCTGTGTGTAATGCATGTTCTAGATCTTGATTCTGCAAAGGAAGAAACAGGAGAGGAGGCCAGGAGTAACTAGGAAATCTGTGTGTTCTTCTTGGGCCTACTCAGCCTATACATTTCCTCATTTTCCTTAAGAAACTTCCAGTTAGTCAGGTGGAAGAAGATAGGACTTTCACTAGTGTTTTAGAGCATCTTGTTAATTAAAAGATAGATTGAAACTGCATTTTTCCTTTTTGATTTCAAAATGTTTTTGAGCAACACAAAACATATTATTACCTATTAGCTCATATTGCACTGTAAAACCTTTGACAAGTATTTGTGCAAGAGTATAGAATGCTATTATTTAACATATATCACTCTCTATCACTTATCTCACTGTTGCTTTATAAATTTCAGAAAGTAAGTTTGTCTGTTCAAGCGTATAGGATGGGAAGAGAAATCCATTTAATTGTGAAGTTAATGTGCCCTATGGAGGAAATCTTTTATGAATTCTAAAATCTATCCTTAAGACTGTTCCACATAAACCCAATTCGCTAAATCAACAATTTTCATATAATCTAACATTTTTTATGAAGAGGCTTTCAGTGTGTATTTAAATTATACTTGGCAAGCATAAAATACTAGAAAACTGGAAAGGTTTCTTAAAACAGCAATTGCAATATTAAGCAGAGTAGGAGAGCCAACTTTTGTGGTTCTAGAGAAATTCAATGAAATCTTGAACTTCATTTCCTTATTTTCTCTATTTTTCATTGTTGATGGATCCTAATATTAAAACAGTACCTTTTCAAAATATAATTTATTACAGACCAAAAATGAGTGTAATAACTGACACTGGAGAAACAGGTCACAATATGCTAGAGAAAACTTTTTGAAATAATATGATTTTTCCCTGCACTGAAACTCTAATAACATTCTGGTAACATTTTCTTACTCTGTGCCACTCTGCAGAGCTGTTCAGTAAAGAACCACCAGACACACAGAGCTGTAATTTGGTTATAGTTTAAATGGTTACTTCAATGCCAAGTTATTGATATCCTGAAAAAGTTTTGGCTAGTTCACATTACATTTGACATGTACTGAGCACTTACAGTGGAAAATGTAAGAAGAAACACAATGCTATAATTGTAAATTAAAATACATATATATTTAATCTGCTATCTCCCTGAACCAAACTTGTAAATTTAAAATGTTTTAAAAGAGAAGTGAAGTATATACAAATCTTTCAGTACTTTTTGACTTCAGTAAGAATAAATAAACACAGGCAACATGATAGCATTTAAAATTTTATTATTCATTTAAGGAATGGTATATCCCTTGTTGCTTGAAAACGTTAACTACCTTGGGATGTGTAATACCATTTGTGTATGTATGCTAGTCCAAGACATGAAGACATGAATGGATACTGTCATTCAAATGTTCATCTATATGCAGTATATCTGACTTTAAAACATTAAAATGAGATGTTCATAAATTAATACACTGCATTTAAATGAAAACAAGTACCTAGATATTCCATTAGATCCTTTGAGTTTCTTAGAAATTGTTATTTTTTCATCATAAGCTTGCTATGTATGGTTTATTGAAAATTAAAACAATTTTTGCATAAACTATACACACATTTATTTTTTTAATAATAAATCAGTTTTGGTGTCTGCCCTTGGAAATACCCCTCAGGTTATACAACATATAACTATCTGTTTAAATATAAATTTATGCACATGCCACACACATGTTGCTAGTTATCTCTACATTCAAGTCTTTACATTGAAAGCTGTTTATATCTTTACTGCTTTCAGTATGGATGTTACTGGAAGGAGGAAACTTCTCCTTTAGCTAATGAATAAGATAGTGGAATTAAATGTAGCTTAAATGCTAAATTAAAAAAAAGAAGTTAGTGCAAGGATGCCACGCTCATTTCCAGCAGAATGGATGCCATCACCATAGAGTTCATTCTTGACCTTACCTGAGTAAGTACTTTAAAGTATGAGATACACCTAGAGGGGTAATACATTGAGCTTAATAGGAAGACAGTTAATAACCTTTTTCATCCTCGTGCACTATCAATCATGGCTGTCACCAGTCCGCTGAATCAAAGCAAAAGTGTTCTTCACAGATGACTGATTAGAAACGCAAAATCACAAGATCCATCTTCATGGTCACTTTTATTATAGTCATTTTTAAACTGACAGCAACCTGCTCAGTCTCAGCACACTGGGCATCACAAATAGTGTCACTCAGTGCAGCTAAGCATGAGAAGAGGTTGGCTGGATTATACTGAAAAATAATCAGGCCCTCAACCCTGTGGAGCCGAGAAAAAAGTATTCCTCTCTCCATCCCCCCTATTCCCTCTCCCCTAACTGGCTTTGACGCTATCATATCATTAGCTGACCATCTTGAAGGGAGGCAATGACTAGGATAGTTTTATCCTCGTTAAGTGTCTAGCAATAGGGCCTGAATATCTCCACCTGGGAGTTACATGTAACTTTTTGTCTACTGATTTTTGTCAACTTTGTGGCAAACAGTGGCATTGCTGCCCTTATACTAAATAAGGTTCTTTTTGTATGGAAATATGTTTTTAGATTGAGGGCTTCAGGAATCTAGGTAGTCAGGTATTATTAGTAAATGATCCTCTCTATAAGGGACTCTTCTTTGTGGAAGACATTTAATAGCATCACCTGAATGCTTAGCACTGGAATTACTCAGGTGAGCACTCTTTAAACGCATAACCTTAGAGGTGGTCAAGAGGTAGGTGTTTAAATTCTCGATAGGCAACCCTTTTATTATTATTTCCTTTTCAGCCCAAGAATATTGAAAAAAATGACCAGTTTGAAAAACCAACGAATAGATATATGTAAAAATCATTGAAGTAGGAGGTTTGAAACAGTTATGTCTGAATTAAATGATAAGGAACTTTGTCTTTACTGAGAGCCTTGACCTTGATGCTGCAAAGATGACACCTTCAGGTTTATTTCATGATATTTTTGTACATACCTTTGAAATATTTTACAATATTCTAGGGTACTAGTGTTACAAATACACGGGAAAATTTTCTAAACTGAAAAATTTCAAAATATGTTGTGATTCTTGTGCCCACCTTATAGGCTTTCTATTTCATATTTCAAAAAAGAAAATCCAATTGGATTTAAATTCTAATTTAGTAATTTTAACCAAAGCGACCTACTCAGAATTTTTATACAGGTATCTTTTATTTTCATCCCAATGTTCATTTTCTTGTAAGCAGCCAAACACACAATCACACAGTGAGGGGAGTGGGGAATAATAGAAAGGGAAGTGGAGAAGAATTATCAATGATATTTCCTTATATAACATAATGCCTTCATATTTATTTTCAAATATATTACTAATTTACCTTTAATACATCTCTGTAAAGCTACCAATTCTTTTCCTCCATCTCTACACACACACACACACACACACACACACACACACACACACACACGCCTTATTGCTTTATTCTAGATTGTGAGGATGCTTTCTTTCTCTGCACAAAATACATATATAGACAAGATGTGTATAATGATACAGCTATATTAGAATTTGGATAGATGTACGTGTTAGTTGATATTTTAAAATATTTACACTTTATAGAAATTAATTATGTAATACTGATTGATATATTGTTAAGTATGTAAAGTTGGATCAAATGATATGTTTACATATTTTAAAAGCTACATAATTACATAGATGGCCATGTAATATTCACCTTAATGGGTTTATTTTCAGTTTACTTTGATAATAAAAAAATGTTTTCCTGACAAAATGTGTGTGCTTAGTTTGGAAAAGTTTATATTTTTAAAAAGGATAATATCCCATAAAATTCAATATTATTACTTTTAAAGTTAATTTTTAGTGTAAAATATTCTTTCTGACTAGGTTATACTGTTCAGAATATTTATGGAAAAAAAGATTTATTTGAATTATCTGGACTAAGTGTAGCACTTTTCACTAAACGAATTCAATGAAATAATATGCATGATTTTTTATATCATCTTGCTAATCTATGCAGAATGGTCACCATAAATCTTAAATATTAATCTTTAATTGCACCACACAAATATGAATGTTCATAAGGTTTATAAAAATTATAGATATAGAATAATGTTTTCTTCTAAATGGGTCTTAATAAACTGAGAAAACAAAAATGTTTTTCCTTTATATTTTATAAATTTAATCAAAAGCTACATTTTCAACAATTAGTTTCTTTTGAATGTTACTGTGAAACATCACTGCTTGAGAATTTTATATTTTTACATAATTTGAAAACAACATTCACTTACATTAGTATAATAGTTAATTTAGACAGTTATTTTGGAAAGAATATCAGTATCTTTATTTACCTGAAATGTTTATCAGGCTTTTTTGCCAGTGTTAGTTTAAAAGATCTAATTAGCGTGCATTGTTTGTGCTCATACTCGATTCATTGAGAATGTTCTATGTTAAGTGAATATATAAAGCACACAGTTTTATTTAATATAAAAATATCATATGATAAATGGACTAGCATGAAACTCATAATTTCGTTGGTAGAGATACACTTAATATATACATACATATTCATCAAAGAGTATTTTAAACTAAAAAAGACTAATAATGTGCATTTCAGTTCGTGCTGGAATTTATATTTGTGCTTTACATGTAATGTATGATACATGCATATATACATACAATTATACCTAAGTACCACCATTTTTAGATTATAGACTTCTTTAAGTGGTAAAATGCTATCACACAAAAATATGACAATTATCCTTGCCATACCTGCATTTATGCAGTCTGAATATGCAGTTATGGCATTTTGCTCTTTCCTGGGGTATGATTTTTCCTTGGTACTGGAATTGTTCTTTGTTGAATCTCTGTGATAAAAAAAAGCTGTTATATGAGTGTCAGTTTGCAATAAACGTGTGAGAAGATGTACAGGCTGGATACACTGGCCATCTTTTAGCATGTCTTTTCTACCTGGGCTTCAGAGTTCCAGCTCCCAACTAGTGATATTTAAAGAGAAAAGAAATGAAAGCAAAGGTCATACAAAAATCACCTTTAACATTTTATGGTAAAAAAGAGAAAATATTGAAATATTTACGAAATTCATTATATAATTTTGTTTTAATTGTTTTCCTATATTAATTTTCAAAATTGTTTACTACCATTCATTTAAAATTGTCATTTTGATCAATTCCTACTTTTTACTCACAAAAAAGATAGAGTCCTTAAAAATCCCCAAAACTGAAATTACTATTTTCTCTAACACTCATATTCCCCAAAGCTTTCTGCCACTCAGCCATTAAAGCTAGAGGATGCATTTTATAACAAATAGGCTCTTTTGATCAGTATGCTTTATTCTTACCTTGAATTTCAGTTTACAAAGAAAGATGCAAATAGATTTAATGACAACTTTTCAGGATGCACTCCAAGATATTAACTAATAAATTTAGGATAATATGATATAAAGATCCATTTTTGATAGCTGAGACTTTTATATATAAACCTTAATTTATGATTTACACAACCACTGGAGAATTTTAATGTATTGCAGTTCATTTTGTAATATTTGTACAAACATACAGAGTAGTATTATGTTGCTTAGTTAGTTCATTATATTATATTTCACATTTAGATTTTCATTTGAATTTTCCTGTTTTAAACATTTGGATATCATCTCATTAACTATCATAAACCAGTAGTTTAGGGAGGGGTAATTCTGAAATGTAAACACTCCTCCTAGATTTTACAGCATTGCCACGGAAGAGAGGAGGGGACTAACATTACTTTTCCCCAAACATTTTCTTGTTATGATTATAAGAAAAGATCAGATGCTGTGGCAATTTTTTTCATATGTGATCTTTCTTTAGAATTATTTTCAAAGTCAACTATTCTTAGACCTTATTTTCATCTCCAAAAAGCATTAAGTTTTGCTTCTTTGTAAAATATTTCTTCATAGCATATCTTCGTTTAATTCACTTTTAGCAAAAGAAACACCCAAGCTCAATCTGGAGACCTCCTTCCAACATAATTTAGCTGGACCTTTTCATAGTAAAGGTTTTCTGGTTTTCATTTTCACTTCATATTCTCAAATAAAAGATCCTTTGTTGTCTACCATTTGATTGGACTTAATGAAAAACACTCCATTTTTACTTAACAGTATTTCCTTTTGAATTTATTATATTTAAGAACACTGTCAAAAATCAAACATTTAATCTCAGGTTTTTATATTTCAAAATATATTACTATCACATGGCTCAGTAAGGTGATGTAAAAAGTATACTGAAAAGATTTCAAAAAAGGAAAGCAAAAGCGAAAAAACACGGCTTCATTTTAATATGAAACTAAATACTATGGCTAATGTGCAGACTGGGTCCGGCAGCTGACGGTAAAGACTAGCGTGTGACAGGGTGCCAACAGCGGAATTGTGCAGTATTGACTAAATGAGGTTCACTGATTTGTATTGAGGCTAATATCTTCTTTAAACAATTCCGTGTAAATTGTGCGTATAAAGTCATTGGAAGCTATTTCTCAGGACAGCCTCGCTGGCTAGCTACCTGCTGGAGTGAAGAAGATAATCAATAGGAAGAAATAGAGCTGAGCATGAGCCTGGGAAGCTTCAGAGCAGTTAATGCTGATAAAAGTAGATGATGTCAATATTTGGGAATAGCACAACTCTAGGATAATAGACAAAAGAGAAGTGCATATGTTGTAGGGCGTTCAAACAGAGGCAAAATTAAAGCCTAAGTGGCAGATGATGCCTTAGGCTGCAAAAGACATTATTTATTACAGGTATTGTTAAATTTCTTCAGAAATCCAAACAGAGCAAGACGTTATAGGAAAAAGGTACCTAACTTTTATCAGAAGCTTAAATACTCATTTCCATTTCAATGGTCAGCATGTTTCTGCTGGCGATTAGTATAGGAAAGACTGCCCTCAAAACATTTGGCAGATATATATTTTTATAAATGTAATGTTATAGGTTTCATTAAGAAATTTTTTTAATTCTCTGAGTTGCTTCCAAGACACAAAAAAATAAAGTAACACGTAAAAGAGAGAATGAAAACATGCCGCCTGTCAAATGGTGATAACTAAGATACAGATCTGATTGCCTCTGCATATACTTGTGATTATAGCAGACACCTTATTTGCTAAAGGTAGTAGACTTATTGGAAGTGAGGTAATGGTATATTTTTACTAATTTAATACTGAAAATCAGTTTTCCTCTTGCTGTCAGGTGATGAAATTTTGTTCTTCTGCGCTGATCTTTCTGTTGATGTATTATGACATAGTCTGTCAACGTGAACAGATATGTGAAAGCAGATTGGGTGACTGAGACGTACAACCTGCATAGAACTCTTCTTGAATTTTAAGCATGTTATCATGTTTGGGTACCACAAGTAAGACTGTGCTCACTTTAAAATTCTGTGTTTCTTATATAATTTAAGCCCAAGCAAAACAGGTGAACTATGACAAGGCTCAAAACCTGAATGAGTAAGCCAAATCCAAGACACATTATTTCAGAATACCTTTTACAAAGCTCTCTCATACATGTTTGATTTCTTTAAAAAAAACTGCAAAGTAATAAAGTTTCTCAACAAAGAGAAACCAGTTCATGCACATGTGATAATCAAACATAGCCATTTTCTCTCAAATTAAACAATTCGATAACTGTTACATGCTTTTATTTTCACAGATGTTTTTATTGTTTGGTGTCAGATATCTGGATTATATCAAGCACATGATCTGAGGTTAGTTAGAATTGCCAAACCTGATAGTTTTTACTTAAAACCAAACTAAGAAATGTTATTTAAAAAGTAAGTATATTTATCTAGTACCTAACATTTAAAACATTATTCTTACCCATAAAATGCATAAATAAATAAATTTTACCCCTTATTTTCATTTTGTGCTTTTATTTGGGGAATAACTATTTTGAAAAGAATTTCTCATCTCTACCAACCACACAGTGAAGTTATTAAGCCAAGGCACTAGATGACAATTAAAATAATTTCATATTCCAAATATATAATTTTTTAAAGCTTTCTTACAAATAAAAATATTTGCTTTCAAAAAACTGTTAGTATGTTGTTATACATCCCATCTTTTATCTGAATTTCAAATAAAGTATGAATTTTGATTTAGAGACACAGAAAAAATCTTTTAAGATCTATACTTCAACTAATTTGTTAATCTTGTGCCACTTTCAGCATTTGTCACACATATAGACCAGGAAATTGGCTCCATCTCATTCTAGCTCTGTATTGAATTAAAAACCTCTACTGCAAAGAAGAGCATGATGTGCAGAAAGAATAAATTTAGTTCTTTCTTTAGTAATGCACATATATTTCCATACATTTTGCACCCTAAGGGAGCCTATGAATGCATTCAATAAATACAAAACTATAGACTATAATTCCAGAAAAGGGAAAGGTTTAAAATTTTTTATCTGATTTTAATATACCATTTTAAGCTTGAAGACTGAGAATTAAATAATTTTATAAATTTTGTTACTTTTTTTTAGCAGACACCTTTAGTATTAGAAATAAACCCAAACTAATGAATCTTAGCTGTTCCTTCCACTTGGGTAATGTTAGCAGGTTTAGATAAAAGCAAATTAACTATCAGCAGTGGCAAATTGAGAAAAACCTTTTATGCCATTTGAATCTATGTTTGCATTCAATTCACCAAAATCCACCTTGGCTAATTGAGTAGAGATTATATGCAAACCATATATGTGTACACATTAAAAGGAGTGTCTATTCCTATTTCATGTTTCTAGCCTAACGTAAAGGTGGCTTTCAATAAAGTGTGACAATATGGGGTAGCTTTTCAGCATGATTGGTGCATTTCTATTAAGATTTTGTTAAAATGAAATATGCGCACAGGTGAAGGAGATTACTTACTCTGATACAGACTTGCTGTATGTATAGTTCACTATACTTTGAAGTCTGTGAATCTGTGACTGTGTTTTGAGGAGACAGTGCAGTATGGTAGATTTATGATGGCCTCACAGAAACAGAGCTAGCAAAGATTATGGCATACTTGTTTGGAAAAAAAGTGAACTGAAGGTTCCTGATTTACACAGACATATATCTAGATGAAACCATAGTTTGCAAATTACCCTGAGGAGTCATCTTTTATTAAGTGTTTGATAGGTACTGAAATGTACATATCTATTTTAAAACATATCAAGAATGCTGATATTATATTTGCAAAGATTCTCTTTTAGATCTTTAAGTTAAAATATTTTCATTTATATATTACTATTTTCTAAATACCTTAAAATTAATATTCAGTAAACAATCATGTCATGTTAATAAGTATTTAATAATATTTAAAAGGCCCAGTAATATGGAGATTTAAAAAAATTTCACTGTAAATCTGCATATCAAGGAAGGAGTTCAAAGTCTCTTAAAGACTACGGCTTTGGTTTTTTACATTTATGCTCTCATTCAAGGAAAAAGAAATAACCTTAAAGACTTTTAAAGGCACTCTTAAGTGCCTGAAATGGTCAACTTAAAACCTGTCACTTCCTGACTCCTTCCTGTTTTAAGTGTTTAATCAACATGGTCTTCATTTGGAGGATGTGGCAATTTCTCCCTTATTTTATAAGGCCAGTGAAGAGACTGAATTCAGGACTGAAACTGTGAGCACATATGCTTATAGACATTTTTCC
This sequence comes from Smutsia gigantea, assembly GCA_032199065.1. Classification (NCBI taxonomy): domain Eukaryota; kingdom Metazoa; phylum Chordata; class Mammalia; order Pholidota; family Manidae; genus Smutsia; species Smutsia gigantea. The sequence goes on from JAVSCE010006131.1 coordinate 51,070, forward strand.
TACAGGAAGTCTTATCTGTGTATGATCAGTAATGACAGAACGCATGACACAAACATCATCATTCTGCTATGCATTTCCAATTCCTGTGACTGTTATTCCTTGTTGCCCCTATTTTATTTTTGTAACAGCCCAGTGTCACCATTCTAATTTAGGAGGGCCACAAATTTTTTCCTCAAATCCCACAAAACCAATTTATATGCTCCTATTCAATGTGAGAAGTAGATGTTTGGGAAAAGACAAGAGTGTTAATTAGATGACATAGTTTTGAAATTGCTGGCATCACAGCTCCTTTAATATCCTCATTCTATTGGTTCTATTATCCTTGTATTTTACAGCCTAGGAGTTTGGATGCTTACTGCTGGTATTGTGTAAAGTGGGTGTTCCCGGAAGTCACACCTATGAATTATCAGGTGCCCCAACTGCTTCTCTAACATATAGCAGCTGAAGAGAATCTGGCCCAACGTGTCAGATATCTTTGAACTCTGTTGTACTCTGAAAGTATCTTTTGGGTCTCTTTTCTTACGGATTTAGTAAAAACAAATGGAATGTATAGAAAGCGTGTATTTCTACTATTAGCCTAACTTCTTTATCACAACTCAGGATACTCTACTTCCTTATTGTGGTAAAAACAAATACCATGAGATCTACCCTCACAAGTTTTTATGCGTACAATACAGTACTTTTAACTATGGGCACAATGTTGTACAGCAGATCTCTAGGAATTTTTCATCTTACATAACTGAAACTGTATACCCGCTGAACAGCAATTCCTCAGTTCCCCTCCCCCCAGCCCCAGGCAACCACACGGCTTTCTGTTCCTATGACCATGGCCATTTAGACACCTCATGGAAGTAGAATTATGCAGTGTTTGTCTCTGTGATTGCCTTGTTTCACTTAGCATAGTGTCATCGAAGTGCATCAAGATACCTTTCCATGCACTGTCCCCTCCTGTTCCTTGGAGGATTGCCGAGGAGGGGCTCAGTTGGAATGTTCAACATGGCAAAGCAGTTCATTTATTAGGAGACTGCGGATGGTGGAGGGGTCAGAACAGAAAGATTGATTAATTCTTACACAAAACAAAGACAGTGAGGCTTGTAGCCACCACTTTCATCATTGCTGACGGTTAGAAAGCAAAGTAATGTTACCTGAGGGCTCTCTATGTGTCTGCCACGGTGATAAGGGCTCTGCTTACATTTTCATACTCATCCACTCAGCTCCCTGAGGAAGGTACTGTTATCTGCACTTTACAGATGAAGGGAACTGAAGCACAGAGAGTAACTTGCCTGTTTATAGAGCAGATGAATACTAGACACGGGATTCGGCCTTCTCTGAACACCGTCATGTTGCTGCCTCTCTAGTAGTTGCTTAATTTAAAAAAATGTTATTTTAATCCAAAGGAATAAAAATATAGTCTGTATCAAGGGAGGATATCTTTAAGGAGAAAGTACCCTTGGCCAAAGTCTGTTGGCTTTGGCTATTTTGTTCTGAAAAAGGGTAAATATATGGGAGTTAGATTTAATGCCCAGGGTACAGATGTCGGAATGTTGAACATGGTACATTTAATAGCCAACATTCTTTTTTGGTGGTATAATGTCCAGACCCCCACAATGCTCAGTGGCATGAATTTACTGATAGGTTTGTAAAAGATGCACAAATTTAGAGTAAAACTTAAGTATTCCATGTGGAAGTACCTGTTTTGAATTACATGTTTCTGTAGCATTAATAGCAATTATTGATGGTGTGCTCTTCCCAAAACTGTCCTTAGTTGTGGTTGTTACATTTCCATACCATTGTATAAGATCAAGTATAAGCCCATCATACTGTGGGAGAATTCACTGATTTTCCCTCCCTCGAGAGGATTTAGTGTCTACATTTTTATATTATCATCAATGATAGCTTTTAAAAAAAAAATTTCTGTTGCATTCACTTTTATACAAAAATCTCTTGTTTTATTTACTCGTGAGAGTTGCAGATTTATGTGAAAACTGGCCACACCCAGCAAGCCAAATCCTATTATGTATTATTCTGTTGGCATAATATAAATACTCTGTTTCATTTTAAAAATTATGAATTTACTTATATGTAGAGAATGTTTCACAAATTGTAGGTGCTCAATAAGTGTTAACCAAATAAATATATTTACTTTGATTAAAATCTGATTTAAAAAGTCCATAGGTCTTTGATCCCAACATTGATCATTCAGATTAATTAAGTTAAAAATTACTTTGTTTGAATAAGTTAATCATGGGGATTAAAAGCACAATATAGGGAATATAGTAAAAAATATTGTAGTATGTATGATGTTTGTAATTTGTATGGTGACAGTAACTACTTGTTGTGTTGAATTTTTCCTAATGTATGTAATTAGTGAATCACTGTGTCGTACACCTGAAATCAACATATTATATATCAACTATACTTCAATAAAAAAACGTGAAAGAAAGTTATTTATTTTATTTATTTTTTTCCTCTAGGCTGCCATGAAGATGGGGATATAGGCAAATTCAATTTGCTGGCACATATAAGGGGTGGAAACAGAGGATGTCAGAGAGGTACACAATTATTATTAAGCCAACAATACAGCCAAGTACATAAGAGTGGAAGTATTGGAATCAGTTAAAAGAGGTTTAGAATTTTAACTCCAATTAATACGCTGTTGTGCTAGACCAGTTATTAACCATTTCAGGCCTAGTGTTTCTTTTCTATAAAGTGTGTATTATTATAACAGGCGGGGGGGTAGATACCTCAAGAGATGGTTTTTCAATATTCTGTGAAATAGCACAGGTCCTGGTACAATGTACATCCTCAGTGAACATTACCAACCATTGTTCACATGCAGGATATTTTGATAGCTCTAAGTACATATTGGTTTGCTATTTGAAAAGTTCTATTTTGGGCATGTTACACTAATAAGTGGTATTTTAAATCAAAAACTATTTTTTGAGGATTCTTTTAAGAATCAAAACAGACTCAAATCAGAGGAAAATATTTCAAACCAGAGATGTAATTCATAGAATAGGATTAAATAAACTTGAGTTCATAAGCATTAATCTTTAATAAGTTGGTTTTATATATGCTAAAAATAATCTATAAGCAAAAGTTTAAGTTAAGTAGTATTTTCTTTTCATAGTTGGCATGGGATTCACATTTTTGAACTGTGTGGTGGCTACAATGGTGAATGAGGTACTGTCACTATATTTTAGAAATTCACAGTCCAATGGGATATTTAGTGACCAAAATTATGATATAAGAGCAGTAGGGGAAATATTAACTCCATAAAAACTAACCTGAGAGTGCAAAGCAAGGCATTTAATTTCTGATGTGGGCTACTGAGAATGCCAGGCTTTCCCCAAACCTTTTAAAGCTCTACATCTGTCACTATTGTATATGCATGTGTGTGTGCATATGTATGCATTCATGAATTGAGGAAACAAAACAAAACAGAAGTCTTCTTTTATTCCAGCTCTCACTGCCTTGTTTTTAAGGAAGAGAAATAGTGTTTTCCTTCCTTACCCTTAAGTGAAGATACTATTTCCCTGAAGGAACAATTATGTGCATGCGTAAGCGGACATGCAAGGCTTATATAACACACTCATGTAAACAGTGAAATTGTTTATAATTTTCAAAATCTATTCAACAAAAGAAGTAATATTTATGGTACGTTTTCCATGTTCTTTCATTTTTAAGTTTTCTGCTTTCTTTCAAAGTCTGCTGGGCAGTGCCATACATAATTGTAGAAAAGGGAAGGCAAAAATCTTTCTCTTTAACACTGACAGGAATAACAAATATCCCATCTCTTCCTTATCCTTTGATTTGGGTGACTTGTGCCCTCATGTGTGACCATGGGGCGCCCTTTCTGTTGACAGTTACAAGCAAAGTATAGATGTTTTGCTAGACTATGCACAGACCAAATAAACCTAGATGTTCAGGATGATTTGGGCAGCAAAAGTGTAGTTGCACAGGGCGCAGGATAGCCATCCTGCTGGACACTTGGATAAAACACAAAAGGAGAGAGAATGAGCACTGTGAAATAGTGTACCTTACTTCAAATTAGACAAAAAATGAATTTATGCTTCTCATCTAACTTCACCTTGTATTTCATTACTTGGGACTTTTTAACCTCTACAGACATAAAAAAATTCTCAGATTATTATTATTGAAATTAAACCTGATTTTCATAGTCTGTAAGCTGTTTTAGTAAATTCTCTTTGTTTTCAAGAAAGATGTTAGGCATGATTTTCTATTCTAATTTGATGTTAATGCTAAAAGCATGTCTGACTGCCATCTGTTTTCCCAGGTGTCATCTGATGGCAATGCTGGTTCTTGAGCTGAACTCTGATGTTCTGTATGCCAAGGCAAATGGAGTCAACTACATCCATATTGCTGACTTCCTCACACTGAACTGTTGCTCTTTAATTGTAACTTCATGATAAAATTAAGGTGGTCTATTTGCAAAATCCTTTGAAAATCATTTTTTCCTCCCTCAAAAGCCCAAGATTAAAGAATACCTACATGCTAACAAGAGAAAGGAAAACAAATAATGAGAAGAAAAAGAGAACATGAGAAAAGTTTTGTTAATCTTATTTAGTTTTTCAGTAGCAGATTTACTCAGTCAGTAATATAACTAACATATCCCGGGTGCCACAGGGGGCCTGAAAAAGAGGCAGTCTAGAACTGAAGTACAGAGCACAGAAAAGCCTGAATTCTGACTTATTGAAATGTAGTGAGATGCACATTTAAAAACTGGAACAATGTAATGTACCAGACAAAGTTTCTTAGAAGAACTGAATTCTGAATTGCAATTTGATGGGTAGACATTGCATCATAAGCATATTTCCATTGCACTGTAGAACTTTTATTAATTTTTATAGCTAGATGTATTCCATTTTAATCCTTCATACTAAACTTTTAGATTGTTTCCAAACTTTTGTTACTGCATAGAGCTTTATTATTTAAACAGTGGAAATGTGAAGATTGCTTCAATGTCCAATAATAAAGAAATGATGAAATACATCAACAGGGGATTATATAATATTAAAATGATTCTTGCCAACACTTTCCAATGATTTAAAAATGAAAAAATACAGGAAAAAATGTATTATATGTGCACACTTATATATTAAGAGCTCAATAACATAAAGTTTGTATATGTACAAAACTATCAAGGAAATTTACTAAAATTTTATCTGTGGTTAATTCCTTATGTGGGGTTGTGGGTGGTTACTATTGTTTTTCTTTTTATTCTTTGCTATTTAAAGTTAATATCTAAACATCATGTCTTACTTTAGTATCAGAGAACATCTATATGCCTAAATTTTCAATAAATTTGATTTTGGATCCAAACAAATGAATATAATTTTGAAAAATAGAGCTAGTTTTTTCTCTGGAGGATTTTTATCAATGTAAACAGGTACCACGAATATCTATAATACTAACTTTGACTCAAAATAAAATAAAAAATATTTATTTGATTTAGTAAGTAAAAATATCTCATTTCTATTTTGATTTGCATTTCTTTAATTAGAAGATACTATGATTATTTTGCTCTATTTGATTTCTAATTTCTAAATACATTATCTTTGGTCTGAATTATGTATTATGTCCTTTGTCTATATTTTTTAGTTATTTTCTTTCCTTTATAAGAATTCTTTATATCACATTAACATTTGCTGCATGTATTCACCTTTGGCTTCCTTTCTTTTTCCTTTTATATGCTTACTCTTCAGTGTTTTAAATGACCAAATTTTTTATAATTTTAAATTTTAAAAGCTTTTAGTTCTCCAAAGTTCTTTAAATATTAAATTATTTTTGGCAGTTTTGCAATTGTTTAGCTAGTTCCCTGTAGTTCTTAACTGAACATGTTAAATTCACATTTATAGAATATTGCTTTTTATATTGGTCTTCATTTCTTCAAATGCTAAAGAGAGGTCCCAACACCATTTGCTTACATTTTTTAATGGTACTTCCTTTAGTTATATGTTTATGTACATATATAAACCTATATATTCAGATACATATAAACATATATAGAATATGCGTGTATAGTGTTATTCTTGAATTTAGTATTTTATCCTTTTAGTTTCTACATCTCTCTAAAATATGCACTATTTTAATTAGTATTCCTTTAATCTTAATGAATTGTAAGTTCATATGTTTGTACATACACATCACTCCCCTTTTCATACATTTTTAAATAGTCTTGCTTTTTTAGTTTTCTAAATAAATATTACTACCAATTTTTGTCATGCTTCAAGAAAAAAATCAATTGAGGGTTAAAATTGAGCATTATATTAAATGTAACAAATTAATTTTGAAACACTGAATAACTTAAAAATCATGAATAACAATAATTTATTGAACTAAACTGAATTTTCTGACTTTTTCTACCAAGAGAGACTGATAATTCTTGCAGAGGAATGATGGAAACAATTCCCAAACTCCTGTATTTCACCTTTCTCCCTCATAGGGCTCTAGGAAGCAACAACCCCACACAAAGACACCAAAACTTACCTCCTCTGTGCTGCTAATGGTTATAAATGAATATTCATAACTCATGGGAGTAGTTCTCCAAAACATTAAAAATTTAATCAATTAAATATTACTTAGGTTAACAAACATCTTGAGGAGATGACATTGAACCTAAAAGTCCTTCTTATTTTCATAACCAGTTATGACTTATCAGATTACCTAACACTTGAGATTACAAAGTAAGGCTGTTAATTAGAAAAGAACTGTTAATTCTGGGGCACAGGCTAGTGGGGAAAGGAGATCTAATCTGTATCATAAATTTAGAACTTTGACTAGTCAGCGGGATTCATACTGTTTGTGGACAGAGGCCTGTGGAAAGGTTGTTAGCAGGCATCCTTTCTCTGTTGCGGTTTTGTATGAGGCCCAGGAATTTGGCCTGTTAAGTGCTTATATTTGAGCCAATGTATCAGTTCATGCCTTGATTCCCAATTTTCTTTTTATTCCAGCTAAGATCTCTGATATCCATTGCCCTATCTCTTCATTCCAACGCACAACGTGAGTCCATCTTCTCAGAGGTGTGATTATCTGTAGCTTTCTCCATATCATTTGTTATGCCACACACATACCTTGTGCCAAGCACTGGGTTGCATATTTACATATGTCATTTTATTTACTTCCTCAAACAAATCTGAAGAGTACATATTATTCCCACTAATTTTTACTAGTACTCTTGTTTCCCATATTCCTCAGAACTTGCAGTTTTGCTTTCCAGGTGATCTCTACAGCCCTGCTGAACCCCAGAACCTACATTCCCTCATTAGATTCCACCTGCTGGCACTGCCAACTGGCTCAGTGAGCTCTGGATGAACTCCTCTTTTCTGAATGGTCAGCATCTTGGATCTAGGTCAGATGTCTCTTATCCTCTCGAAATCCATTGATAGTCTGCTGTTTTGTCTTGTCTGTCTATCCATTTGTTCATCCATCTATTTAATGTGTTATTAAGGATAAGCAAAATGAATTCCAGTTTTAATGCTTTCAAAGACCCACAAGGAGACTGTCCTTCATTTCAGGGCTCATACTGACATTGCAGAGTGTGATCATCTACTAGTTAGTGCTCATAGTTAGAGATTTTTGACCAACATGATTACTAGTCAGATGCACGTTGATTGTTCCTACGTACCTATGAATTTAGCTGGATATAATTTCAATACATCACAATGTGCTGTAGACTCCCAATAAATAATCACTGATGGATGTTACCAAAGGAAAGCCATTTAGGAGGGAGTAAGAGAAAACTGAACAATAGGAAAAAGAGTACTAAAGTTTGAATAGGACAGCCTGATTTGGCTTTTGGCTATTCTGTATATCAGCTGAGAGTCTGAGAAAGTTTATTAAACTATCTGAGTCTTTGTTTCTTTCTGTATAAAATAAAGATTATATTATTAATTTATTCATAAGATTCAACAAAGCAATATATGGAAAAGACTTTGAATTCAGGCCCAGAGTAGGAGATTTGGTCTATTAGGAAATAGATGGTGTATTCAGTGAGAAAATTAATGAGATTTATTGGAGAATACAAAGTGTGGAAGGGGTTAAGAGAAAACAAGGAGGGAGCTATTACTTAGGCCAGAAGGAACTAGGGGAGCCAGGATTTGCTGGAATGCAGAGAAAGAGTTCCACTTACAGGCAAGGGCTGCCTTATAGGGTATCTGGCTTAGGCAGAGTGAGCAATGACTGCCGACTTTCACTTCGTGCCAGTACCACTACACAAATCCGATCAGAAGGCAGAGAGGTTAGAGCCCAATTGATCCAAAGCATAAAGGCCAGCCTTCTAAGGGCAGTGAGAAAGTAGAGAAAGGAGGAAATCAGATCCGGATGGGCAGAAAGACTATTTAACAGAATGTTCAAGAAATATTTGTTAAATAAACAAATGGATAAATATGAATTTCTAAATCATTCCAAAGATAAGACTTTATGCCATAGACTAAGAATTTGATGGTAAAATAGAGGGAAAAAAAAGGTGGGAGAAGGTAAATAGGGAAAATACACTAATTTATTGAGGATTGAAAAGAGTAGATAAATTAAAAAGCATTGAGAAAAAAATTTGAAAAGAAAAAAAGTAAAAAAATCAGGACTTTGAGTAAAAGCAAGTGTTTTATTGTAATAATAATCAAAATAAATTGTGTGGACCTTGGAATGAATGCATCATACTCAACTACACCCTGCACTATACCAAACATTAGTAAAGGATGATTCAACTTTGAAGCTTAAAATAACTCAAAAGACAACATTGTTTATGGTGCTCTTAGCTGAAAAGCATATTCTATGTTCTCTATCTATATAGTTTTCAAAAGTAGAGCAAAATTCCAAGTTAGAATTTGGGAGCCCTTTTCGCAGCGCTCAGCTGAGATAGGTGTCCATTCTGTTGCTGAATGTACATTGAGGTAATTCAGCTTTCTAGGATGGTTCCACATTGGAGATTTTTTCTTAATCAGCAAAATGAAGATTTTGCTAAGTAAATTGTTTTGTATCCAGTTATGAGAAGAAGATTAAAGTCCATTTAATTTGCTTGTTTTCTGCTTGTTTATTTGATCAAATAAGTAGTGAAGTCTGACTGGTCCGTTTGACAAGTGTACACATACCTGGTAGCATGCAGGGCCTGCGCTCATCCCTATGGGCTATACAGACATGGGCACATAGGAGGCTCTGTCCTCTCGTGGCCTAGAGTTCAGCTGAGAATGAGTGAAGGGCGAAAACACATTTTATATATTATGAAAATACAAAGGCAGATATGGGAGTAAACCAATGAAATATTTAAGGAAAGTTCTATCGAAGATTAATGATCACTTTGATCTGAGGGGAGTTTCCTAAAGGTTGTGACATTTGAGTTGACTTGTAAGAAAGGACAGGACTTTCATAATTAGAAATGGCATGGCGGAGCGGGGGTGGGGTGCGAACAGGAAAGCCTTTCTACATGATTCAGAATAATAATAATATTTATTGAGCATTTACTGAGTGTTGCATACTCTTATCTCAAAGGACTTTAGGTTACCTGCCATTAGTGGGCAGAAAAGAACACTTTTTTCCAATAGCTAAAGTACATACTTCATATTTCATTATTTCATAATTCACTGTATATAGTTGCATGATAATTATTTATCAAACATGTGAAAAATGTTCATAATATTTTTATGGCAGACGTGACCATTTTTTTTAAGCCAAGTTAACAGGATTCTCAATAGATGGAAATGATTGGCTTCATGCTTATAAAAAAATTGGTTAAATTAACTGGACTATGAATACAGCTGAGTTACCCTTTAGTATGAAGATTAAGCAAAAGTGTGAATCACAGTATAGCCTGTCATGGAATCTTTGATTATATTCTGCCAAAAGGAATAGTGTTTACCAAAAACATGTGAATTTTCATGAATCAGGGCATCCTAAAAAAAAAAAATTCTGATTCCCCAATTTCAGAAACCACATAACTATATGTAACAAAAGTACAATTACTCAACAAAAAAGTATGTTGTGTAAAAGTAAATGTGGGGTAAGCTCTATTTATGGTCATCTACTTTATTTGTTTTTCTTAACCTTTAACAAATGTAGCTCTTCAGATGCAAACTAACTCTGCTGTCAAACTTAGATATCAGCTGAGTAAATATTTCCAAAGGAGGTACAAGGGAAAATGATTAGCCGAAAGTACAATTACCAAAACAGAATGGGGTTAGGTGGTGGGAGAACAGAAATATACTTTTAACCAACAAAAGTAACTGGCAAACATTTCTGGTCCTCTGATTAACTAAAAGTCATCTGCAATATTTTCACAAAGACACAGTTACTCTTGATGGAATTTTTGGTTAAAGGAAAATTGTGGTGCATTTTCTTTTACTTAAGTCTTTATCCTCACTGTGGGGGTTCAAACATTTTGACTGAATTGTGTCAATTAAAGTTCATGATGTGAGTATTTCCTAATAGAGATGATGTCTGGTTTAGAGATCAGTGTGGATCTGTTCAGATTTTGGTATGCTTATATATATGCAAAGAGAAATGAAAATGTACAATCTGAGGATGTGACCCTGACAATCATTTTTTAAATAATTACTGTTAGCTAAGAGCAAATATGATCACACTAGAGTGATTTTACTGCTTTAACTCAGAGGATCTGATCAATATCAGAAGTGGACCCTGTTTTCCTTGCCTCCCAGACTTTTTCCTATTTTCCCGATGTAAATTAAACCCAGTGTTGTGGTGGTGCTTGGGGTGGGTGGAAAAGGGATGTTTCATTTGTCGTGGGAAACAAAATATGTGGTTTCTGACTATTTGACAGCATCTCTGTGTGGACGGTAGGGATAATGATCTGATGTATAGACATGAGCAAATGTTCCATTAATTGTTCACCCAGCTGGTATTCTCAGAATTTTCCCAGCTTTTGCATTTTTGATCACATAAACAGTGAAAAATGAAAACATCATGAGAGAGGAATTGTAGAGCAGCCAGCTGTTAATGTGCTGGTTCCACAGTTCCAGTACATACTGATACTGAGAAAGGAGAATAGAGGAACTGAGAAATTGGCTTTGAGCTAATGAGAGCAACAAGACCTGAGTGGTGCAGAAGGAGCTGAGGGGGTCGAGGTTGCACCTGAGTGACAGAAGCACCACTACCCGCAACGGGAGATAAGCAATGGAAGGAGGAGAGAGAACATGAAACAAAGCAAAATTATGTCACTGTAATATTAACTTTAAAGGTGGTGGTGAAAATAATAGGCTTTAAATATAATCTAAATATGAGGTTGACATTTGAAAGGTCTTTTTAGGGTGTGAAGATTTTTAATTAATTTCTGCTGTTTATGAGTTCGTTGTAATAAAACAGTATTTATATTGTACTCAGAATATCAACCAAATGCAGATATGGTTTTGTTTTATGTTTTTTCGACTTTATTCATAGTGACAAAACACCATTGGTTTTGTGTGACTCATGTGCAAAACTAAATGCATTCATCTATGTGGTCTGCTGATGGGAAATAAAATCAGATATTTCACTTCTAACTTCATAAAGCAAAAGAAAAATCAGTTGTGATTCCAAGAAGAGATGAACTCAATTGGTAAGTTTTACAATTTTCAGAAAGAATTATCAATAGCATATTGTGAAAAATGTCTAATGCCAGGGCAGATTGTCTCTTTTTTAAAAAAAACATTGGCTTATGAAGGAGCACATTTGTATTTGAGAAAGATGCAGTTGTTATGAATATTTAAATTTCTTCCTGTGTACATGGAAAATAAAGCTCAGATGTCACTGAAAACATCACCTCTTATATGTTGAGCCCTGCGTCAGTAAGTCATCAATTTTTTGAAGACCAAAAAAGAGTTTGGCTTTTGCTTTCATGGGCTTTTTTGAACTTATTTGATATGTTGGTTTTATTTTTGTTCATTTGTTCTATTTATGTGAATTCCTAAACTTAAATTCTGTAATCTAAAAGTATATGCCAGCTGACAAAGGTTTTTTTTTTCCTATTTTGTTTTCATTTCTGTTCTCAGATTTGTTTTCTTGGTACTAGAATATTTTGTGACAAATGGCTTGAATACATATAAGTCTAGTTATTACAATTGTTTCAACAGTTGATTTAGGTACTGGTCAATGGGTTTAAGAAGTCAGACACAAGAATTTTATAATAAAACTAATTTAGAAGAAAGGGGCTGTTTCCATATACTCCTGCCAGTCAATGACAGGGTCAGTTCCAAAGGCTTCCCAACATTGGCACACAAGATGAAAACGTCAGGGCTACCCTCACATTTTTAAATGTTTGTATTTGGACATTGTAGATAAAGCCTCTGTATATGTCCTCACAAAAAGATGTACTTTGGATGAGAAGTATAGATACTCAGCAATACTGAGTGTAAGTCTAAAGGTAGTTATAGGTAATTCTCTAGTGCTATATAATGTTTTGGGATAGGTAATTGAAATCATTAACATAAAAGCTCTTTACGTGTACCTTGGGCACAAAGGTTTTTATAAGGTGGTTTTAAAGAAAGAGGTGAGGCCTAAAAAAGGAGAAATAAAATATGTTGTTTAGTATGCATGTTTGACACTCAGGCTTATTGATACATTCTGCCTTTTATAAGATGAATGCTATGACAAATGACAGAGAAGAGATTGCACGTCACTATCTCTGTTCTATCTATGTACTGCCAGTGGGCAAAGATTTCTCATTTCATACATCATTTACAACTTCCTACAGTAATTTTACACAGTTCATATCTTCAGTACAAGGCATAGCAATTATCTATACATATATATGCATGCAGGCATACTGAATATGAAAACCATGCTGTTCTAGAAAGAGCTCCAAAGTTCACACATTCCAACCAATAAATGTCGGTAAAAGCCAGTAAGTTGTCTAATAAACTTTCCTATTTTAACTAATGCCCCAATGTTACCTCTGAGACAGGTTGTCTCAGGAGGTGCTCTTGAAGAGTACTGTTTGTAAGAGTAAAATGTTATTTTTAGTGTTTCCAATTGCTGTTGTATCCCACAAGTTACATTAAGAAAAAAATAATATTCCTTTTTCTATCCACTTTTACTCTTTTGCCCCTAAAGAGAATAAGAAAAAGTACAATATTGCACTCTGGAATGGGTAAACAACAAACCTAAAATATACAGACTTCCAATTTTAAATGTGACTAAACATTAAAGAGTGTCAATGTTGAGTTTTTTTGGACTTCGAAAAGTTATTTTAAGTTCTTACTGTTGTCTTACTTTTTCATGTCATATAGGACACTTAACATCTAGAGAGATCATAAATTGCTAAGTTAATACATAATTCATAGTCTCCAGAAATAAATTCTGAACTCAGATGTGTTATCAATAATCTATAACTGAATTTTTCTTGTATTTCTAATTTTTTATTTTTCATATTCTGGCTTTCATTATATGCAGTTAGAACAATAAGTGGTAACTATCTAACTCCTTTCAAAAATACAGAAATTAATTATTCAGATTTGGGAAACACAATAAATCCCACTAGCTATTTATTAAAGAATTAATACCCTATCTTTTTGAAAAATTATTTGATTTGGTGTACTGGCACTGTATACTCCTACTCCTCCACAGCCATGATTTTTAAAAATTCTTTTATTTGGGGAAATTATTACTTCAAATTTTCTTTTATTAACCTTTACTTTGTATCTGTGACACGTCAGGATGCAGACATTTACATGTAGAAACTAAGATTTTTCAAATCTAGGTCCTTGTACTGTAAGATAAGACAGGAACACAAAGCTGGCATGTTTTACCCTTGTGACTCTTTCATTTTGATAAATGCATAAGAAGTAAAAAGTCTGTTCATTAGTTAAGAAGAAATTTCCAGGACTGTTCTGTTCCTGACCACTTCCTTGTCTTTCTGTTGGTCTCTCTCTGTGCTTCATTCAATATCTTTATATGTAAACTGAAGCAAAAGAGATGATTTAAACATTTTTAAAAATATGGATAAGATCTTTTTGTTAGCCATGACACCAGAAATGTTATGTGTCTGGAAACTGAACAATTTGACAAATTTCTTTTATGAGTACAAAATGAAGGTCCAACTTTTTAAATTCAAGATTGTTTTAATGGCTACTGTATTTAACTTTATTTGCCTGTAATCCTAGTAATGTTACAGTTAGTGACAAATAATAACTATAGAACTAGCTCCATTGTATCTTAATTTTATGGATAGTCGCATTTTATAAAACAGATCAGCATTTTCACTGAACACTCAAATCTATATATCTATTTTTTTACAGCTTGTTGGTTTTTGAAGACTTTTAGTAGGTATTACAGAATGCCTGAATAATATAGGGGTAAAGGAAATGTGTAATTTAGAGTTTTTAGATGGAGAATATAGTCAAAAGCCATTATTTTAATGAAATTAAACATGGAATTGATTGTTAAAAGCTACACTGATGATTTATTTATAGCATTGCCCCTGAAGTAACAGAAAGAGCTGTCCTAGTATCATGAGACCCTATGCAGAAGGGTCACATTAGAAAATTTCTAGAGGCTAAGTCATTTCTTCCATTCTAATCTTGAAATTCAAACCAAAGCCATTTTTGACTGCAGCTCCATTCTCTATGCACACAGAAATAAAAGAATAAGGGATGTTGTCAGGCAATACAATTGTTAAAAATATTATAATTTTAAGGTATCACTTGTTCCTTATTGATGTTGTATTAAAGAAATATCATTATTTCTTCATTCAACAAATATTTATTGAGGTCCTCCTATTACATAAAAAGCAACCAATTTTTGCCTAGCTCAACTTTTCTTAGGTTGACAATACTTAAATTCAGTGTCAGATTCTTGGAGTAATAAGGGTGACTACATGTATTAGTTTTCTACTGATGTATAAGAAATTACCCTAAAAGTAGTGACTTAAAGGAACAATTTATCTAACAATCTGTGTGGATCAGGAATCTGAGTGCAGATTATCCCGAGTCCTCCAAAAGGCTGCAGTGAAGGCATTGCTTAGGGTTGAGTTCTTATCCTAATACTCAACTGGAGAGGCTCCATTTGCAGATTCACTGAGGTCACCGCCATAATTCTTTTCCTTGTGGTTGTAGGACTGAGGGCCACATTTTCTTGCTTTTGTCAGCTGATGGTCCTAACAGGTTGTTGGCTGGAAGCTCTCTTCAGTTTCTAGTGACTTCCCTTAGCTCTTTACTACATGGGCCTTCCAACATGACTGCTTGCTTCATCAAAGAGACTTCTGCAAAATTGGAGATATGATCTTATGTAATGCAATCACATAATCACATAAATCATATACATGTGATTATGTACATCCTGGTATCTTTACCATATTCTGTTGGTTAAAAGAAAGTCATAGTTGCACCCAGACTTAGAGAAAGGGGACCACACAAGGTCACTGACACCATGGTAGGGGACATTTTGACTCTGCCATACTACATAAAACAAATGAATTAGGTATGAACAATTCATTTTTAAATAAATACATAAACCAAAAAAAAGACCCACTAGAGAATAACTGAAATATTTTTATCTGGAAATTACAAAATTTGGCTTTTCTATTAGCAAGCTGTAGAACATTCAGTAACCTAAATCACCTATCTGGATTCAGGAAGGATTGGGTCCACATCTGAAAACAGAGGGTATTGGACTAGAATAATTGCTAAAATCTTCTTCCGCTCTACACTTCTACAAGACATAGAATATTTGGAATACATTGAATTATTTAATGAACTAAATGTTTCACTTTTTATCCCAAATATTTATTGAGATGTTTAAGTGTTTTTAATGGCTTATATCAAAAAGGCTAATTCTATTAGGATTTCAATTTAGTTTAGATGCATTTTTGAATGTCTACTCTAAACAAGTCCTGGAAAATGGTAGAGTTAATGGCTAAGAAGGTGAGTTCTAGAGTCATAGTCATGTTTGGGTTCAAATCCGATTTCTTCTTTTCTTCAGCTGCATGACTTTGGGCAAAATAATATTCTCATTCATTGGTAACATGAAGTGATAACAGTACCTAAAATAAGATTGTTGTCTCACAAATATTATTTCATAAATATTAGCTATTTTATTATCATTACAATGTATGTGTCATTATGTTAGGCAAAATACACACAAGGTAAATTATCAAGTTTCTCTGCCTTCAATGAATTCACAGAAATGGTGATTTATTAAAATATTTTATCTTATAGGTAGAATATGTCATTATAAAAAATGTTTTATTTCCCTTGAGATTTATAAGTAACCAGGATGTAGTTGAAACTATGGTTTAATTTGTTAAATATGGTTATATTAATCATTGAATAATTTCTATTGGACTTTATTCAACATTGTCAAACAGTTAACTAGGACAAGTTTTTTTTTAATATCTGTCTTATGAAATGTTCATTTTGATTATATTATGTTCTGTTTGTGAGCATATTTCCAGGTACAAAACCTCACAATTATTAATAAATTGGCCATACATAAATTAAGCAGTAATAAAAAATGAAAACAAAAGCACCGAGCATCCCTTTTGCTAGTTAGAGGAAACAGTTCACTGTCTGACATTGAAGACAAGACAGTCAGTATAATTTCACAGAATTACAAGCAGCCAGATTCACACTCCACCTCATCTCTCAAACCATTTTTTGTTTTTTTCACAGGAAAAACACATGGAATGAAAAGTAACCATGGAGAGACAACCATTTGCTCTGGAGGAGAATCCTTCCCTATATGCCTTTTCTGAAATTGTTTTTACTGCATGGCCTTAGGTTTTTAGTCTTTGAACTTCTCCTGAGATAGGGGGACACACTCAAAAGACCTAGAACTGCAAAAATCAGGTACTGAAAAAATCCAGTGAAAGTGGACATCTTTGACAGCTGACAAACACGTGATGGGAATATAACGAATTATGGCGAACACTAGGTGTTTCATGAATATGTGGATGTCTTTTGAGGGAACTTGATCAATGATATGGAGGGAAGGTAGATCTCCCGGTAAAACTTTTTTTCTTTTAACTTAAAGGAGAGAAAAGGAGATATTAAAAGAAGTTGAGAAGACAATACTACTATCAAATATTTGCATTCTCAGTTAGTAAAAATCATAACAAATCCTTTTGAGTATGCACCATAATCTGAAATTGGTTTTTTTTTCCTTCTTTGTTGTATCTCCCCATTTAGAATGTTGGATCCAAGATGGCAATGATCTTGTATGTTTTTTTCACCACTTTAACCCATTTCCTAAAACTGTAAGGCCATTGTAGGTGCCCAATAAAAAATTGCTCAGTGAATGAATGAGTAGTCAAGAGGTTTAGGTTCTAACTTCCTTTGCAGCTAAGTGGCTGGGAGGCTTTAGGAGCACTTAATCTCTTGGAGGCTCAATTTCTTCACCTTTAAAGTGACGTAGTAAACTGGATGGCTAATGTTTCTTGCAGCACTAATGTTCATGGTTGCTGTGCATGATTTAAATGTTCATACAATAACTAAAGTTTTTATAGGAAACTTCATTAGATTGTATTAGATGAATTATTTTTTTTCTTCTTTGGAACATTTGCCCATGATGAAATTACTTAAGATGTTAATTATCAGGGCTGTCATTAATGTCTGCTTTTTATTCTTTTTATGATTAAACCATTTTTCTTTTTGTCTGATGAATACATTTTGGGTTATTTAAGTAAAATTAGTGATTCTTATAGCTTATGCTAAGGTTCTGTCTAAAAATTTTTTAAGTTAATATTTTTAAATGGTGAATTTCTAGAAAATTCTAAATACAGATAGATTTATTTGGTAGAGGAAAGAGCTAATTGAGACAGTTGTTTCCAAATTTAGTAGTGGTATGAACATCTTAGATGAGTTGATATTAGAAGAATCTTCATTTATCTCTTTATATTCTACATGGTGAATGTAAATTCAATTATTATACTATCTGCTTTTGATTTGTTAACTGATCATAAATTCACTGCTAGTCAGGCAAGTGAATTCATAATTCTACAACTGGAATTCACAGTTATGGAAAGATAGTGGTGAAGAACATTTAGTTTCATTTTGCCCCTTGTGAGGATGTTCTTACATTTAATTGTCCATGTGTTTCTTTCTTAACAATGTCTAAGTGTGGTATGTATATTCTAATAAGACCAATACACAGAATTCCAAATACATTTCATTTCAAATACAAACAACTAAGTATAATACAAAGATAATTAATTTCAACATTTATTATATTTAAAATATTTTTAGAGTCTTTGATTTTGCTATTGTAATTGAAAATAGGAATTTGAAAAATGAATATTAGGGGATAAAGAATGCTACAATATTCAAAGAACACTATTATATTTAAAAACTAAGTCCTTTAGTTGAATTTACTTGCTAATTGAGTCTCAACTGCTATTAAACATGGTTTGCAGATTTCTGACTTCTGGGTAAATGTATAGAAAATGTGGGCTTATAAAACGTGGAAAACATGCATGTTAATCATTTTTATTGACATGTTGTCCCTCTAGACCATTGGAAAGTAAAGGTAGTCAAAACTAAATTTCCAAAGAGGAGAAATGAAACTAGTAAACTGTGCTGACGTTTAACTTCTTAAGAATTTCAGCATACAATTTGCCCATACAGGTTCCATTAAAGTTAATAGGAGCTGTGTGACTAATTCCCTCTGTAGGGCTCTTAAATATATACCCTGCAGTATTACACAGTCTGAACTTAATTTTTATTTTCCCTTAACCTTGATTATGTTACATCAAAGATAGATAGATACTTTCATTATCATACAAATATATAGTAAATTTTATATAAAGATTTGAAAATAATCTATTTGGTGGAGAAGCTGAATTTATATGGGTCAGAACAGAATTTTAATTAGTGTTGCAAATATGAGTACTGCTTTCATTATCATGATAAAACAAGCATGAGTATCTGTAATTTACCCTCTAGCTATACAAATGAGAACTTAAACCTCAATGAATTCATTAAATGAAACATTTTCAGAGCACTTACTTAAAATCAGGTCTACTTTTTAATCAGTCATGTTTTAAGTGAATGCTTATTAATAGATCATTAATAAAACATGCTTATGGAATGAGATTTCAAGAAAGAGGTGAGATGAGTAAAAGTTCTAATGAATAATTTTTAATTTTGTTTTAAACAATTTGGTTTTAGTAAGTTACATATTTATTTCAAGTGAAAAAGGGAATTTACCATTATTTCAGTGGTATATGAAGATACAACACTACAGATAATATTGCCTATAAATTCATTTATACTGCCCAAGTTCCCTCTGCTTTTGACTTTCAAACTAAAATATTACTCTCATTTTTTTCTCTTTAAATAATATCTGCCTGATTTCTATTGTGACCTGGGGGAATGAAGTTATAAGGTTTTATTTTTAAGGAATGCAAAACGAAAAGGAAAACTATATAAATGAATAAATATCCCACCATCCATTTTTCACTGAAACTAGCAGCTGTGCTGCAAAAAAGGGACACATACAAAATATTTCCTAAGCACAGAGAACACTGGGAAAAGGCAAGCAATATTGCAGAACAATAAATAAAACACAACACTCTCCGAGGGTCCAGAATTTGGTTTGAGTAATCTTCTGGAAGGCAGAATTCTACTCAACACCCACATGAACTGCCATCAGGCCTGATCTTTTTATGTTACACATTTATCTTCTCTGGATTTTTATTACAGGATTCTCTGTGCTTAATTATAATAGAACCCCATGAGTTTGGGATGAGGGGTGTTAGGGAGAATAGTTACTATTACAAAATAGATTCAGTTTCTAATTTGTTGAACCTCATTGTCAGACATTTAGCTATTGAACTTCATCAGATTTCTAAAGTACTTCCAGCTCAAGATCCCATTACTTAGAATTTGCTTTGAAGCTTACAGCCTTTTCTAGCTTTTGTGCTGCGACTTGTTCCCCTGATCTGTAAGCTTACCGCTGAGAGCTGTGAGCTTCGAAGTAGGAGATGCTCTCTGGATTCACTGGATCCTGGCTTCTCATGTTGATTTGTGGCATTGGCCTCAAAGTGGCAGAGGCGGAAGATCTTTTAGCCCCCATTATTTATAAGTTACTCTTGAATGAGGATGAAAACCTGAAATGTGGCTTTTTGGAGATATGTCTCCAAGTCTGGGCTTACCAATAGCTAACCAAGTCACATAACTTTCAGAGGTTTAGCACAGTTCCAATCTGAATTGCTGTGATTCTTGAGCTTACTTTATAAGGCAACGCTCTTTCCCCCCTTCTAACTAAGGAATGTGGCATATCTTGGATTAAAAATAATTTTCCCCTACAAATATTATTTTTGAATTTTACAAAGAATGAAAATCGTGTCAAAGATTTTTTGCAATGCCCTTTGAGTTAACTAAAAATACCCTAGGCTGCTAGGATTATTTGCCACCACTTAAAAAACTGTCACTATTACTGGTGTACTTGTACTTTGTGACTCTTTAAGAACAACAGGTTGAGTTGAGGAGACTGGCTCCGACTCTGAATTAAGTCCAGTGTACCAAGAATAGGCTGTGATCTTAAATGTTGTACCTGCACCGTGTGTGTTGGTGTTTAGCAAAAGGATGGAGCCTTTCTCGTTAGGACAGTGTCTCTCCTGTGGATTTTGGGTCTGTTATTCTTCTTTTCATCATTTGAATTCTGTGACTCCACTTCTGTTTCTCATTCCTATACGCACACACATGAGCCTGCTCTGGTTCATAATTATTTGGTCCTCCTTTTGTATCAGGCTGGAAAAGTGCTTTTCTCTTTCTCCCATGGCACCCAGATTATTTTGAAATTATTTATTTAGGAGCCTGTTTCTTTCTTTAAAATGTAAGTACCCTAAGGGTAAGGACCATGTTTCACTGATGTGCACAGCCTGTCTTAACACAGGTGCTCAAACTTTACTGAGTAGTATGCAGTAGCATGGAATCCAGGCTCCCAGAAAGTTCTCGATCTTGTAATCTATAATTGCTACACATAGAATTTTAAAATAGACATCATTTGCATGAAAAGTTTTATCAAGGATATTTTAGCCTAGCTATTTCTGCCCAAATTTGCTGTTCCATAACTCTGCAGTAAACTTACAGGTGAGGTTCTTTTATGCCCCATTACATGAAAATGTAGAACCATTCTGCAGGACATGTCCTACAAGATGCCTGCTGCTGGTGACCATCTTTGGATTCCCACTACCCTGATGCATGTTCCAAGAATGTCGTGGAAGTGGAAGCCAGAGGCCCTGGCACAAAGAGCTGCCTTTACAGCCTTCCCTATGGCAGGGATTGCTAGGTCTGCATTACCATTTGTTATGCGATGATTCAGTTCACCCCAATTTGCCCTTTGGGAACTGCTGTGAAAACTTCTTTTATACAGTAAATCATGACAGCATTTGGCCTTCATTTGGGGGTGAATGCATGGTTTATATATTAAAGCCATTGCTTTTTTCCCTTTAGAAATACCATGTGGCATCAATTTGTTTGTAAGCGCAAATCAAATGGCAGTTTGGGATGCTCCAGATGATCCAGAATATGCTGTATTAAATTTTTAAAGGTTATCAGAGTAAAGAAAACTTAACATTCAAAAAATTAAGAGACTACGTGAATCCCAGGAATATATCCATATGCCCACAGAGGTCTTCAGATACTTGGAGAAAATCTGCTCAGAAACATTAAAAAATGCCAGGTATTAATAATACAGGTCAACAATTAAATCGTATTTAAAAATATGTACATTTCCCATGGGTGGCTGTGTATGTCTGCAGAGCTGAAATCTGTGTTCCACCCAGCCAGCAGAATTTTATACTATTGATCTTCAGTCACAGGTGAGAATAGGGCATAGAACAAGAAGCAATGTCAATTTTATAGCTTCCACTTGGAAGTGTATCATATATGGACAAATATGGTAATTCCTGAGTAACTGCTCAGTGATCTGCCTTCATCCCCCCAAGAAATATTCTAGGCTCTGCACTCTGGGTTTCCAAATTCACCCCATGCTTGTGGCTCTTGTGGTTAGTCTGTGGCCCGAAGCCTAACTTGTCCAGCCGTTCTGTTTCCCAAAACAGGCTCAGGAAGTTTGTGACCAAGTTTGGTCTGTTCTAAAGGGGCTGCCATATATTTAATGAGGTTGTGAACATATACTAAGATTTGTATATGGTTCATCAAATAAAAATACATCTTCAACCCTCTTTTCCCTTCAGTACGTGGTTTGGAGTGGGCTGTTTTACAAGCACATGTGTTTATCATGTGACTATTTGGGGACAAACTTCACTTCTTACATTTAGGATACAGTTTCTGAGTAGTGGAACACTGCTCCATTCCTCCCTACTAACAAAACAATGTTAAGCTGGGTAGTCTTTTCCCCTTATTCTTGGCAGGTTTCTCTGGAAGCTATGGTGTCCTATTTAATTCAAATAAGCCCTTCTCCTATGGCACGGGAAGAAACAAACCTGTGGCTACAGGTCCCTTTTCACCCAGAAGGACGTGTGACTAACGCGTTCCTGTATGCCAAGTGGAATAGGGATCCTCTTACCAAACACACGGGTTCACGAGAGCATTGTGTCCTGCTGCTTTGTGGTCCAGACAGGAGCCGGCAGGAGCCGGGAGACCTTCATTTCCCTGTTTCTAAACCTCTCTGTGACATCAGGCAAATCATGTACCTCCCAGGTAATTGGCTTCTCTTATTTTTCTACAAAATATCTGCTCCTAGCACAACAGAAAGGGGTGTTGTGACTAATACTGATAATAGGTATGAAGTGCATTTTTCTTCTCTAAGTCCCTATCATAACATAGAGAGCAGCAGAGGTGGTCTTTTACTAAATGAACCTTGGCGAGTGGTTAAATGACTCATCCAATATCTTCCAGTTTACTATATAATGTAACAAATCACATTCTATGAATAAGCCAAATGGATAAAATGTCTTTCACTTGATGATTCAGATCCAATCCAATAAAGCAGAATATGCCATAGAGTTTATTTCCTGTAATCGCAGGAGATAAAATTTATTTTCCCATTTTTTCTTACTTTTTTCCTCTCTAGTGTTTGCTTCAGTCACCGAGTGTGAGAGAAGACTAGAAATAGAATTTGTCATGAAATTTAAAACTTCACAAACCACGTGGTGCTTCTTTTGAGGAAAAAATGGAGAGCTGGTAGTCTCTATGAAATTCTGATGTGGACTCTGCCTTAGAACTTCATAAGAAAAGAGGCAACGTGTGAAATGAAGATTGCACAATTTGCCTTGAAACAAGATTCATCTGGAAGCTTCTAGCATTCCTCAGTAAAATTCAAATGGTATTGAAAAAGTTAACGTGGCCCCTCTGGCTTCCCCTCGGTCTGGGTCAAGGCTCCGGCCGCCCCTGCGCCCAGAGGGCGGGGCTGAGGACATCCCGGCGCTGCTGGTGTGCTGGGCGGGTGACACGCACGAGCAAATAAATATGCTGAACGTAATGAGAGCCAGATACTATTCTTGCAACTTTTCTGTAAAGTTTTATAGTATTTCAAAACAAAAAGAACATAAAAATGTTTATGTGGTTAAGAAGAGTAATTTCACCAGAAACGTAGCTTACTTTACATTTATCCCACGTATATATATGGTATATATTATCTTTATGTTCTTCATGTGTGCATACATTTATAGGTATATTCTTCTTGTTGCAGTTTCTCTAAGTTTCTGATACATTCCAAAGCAAAAGAAAAAACCTTACAAAGTGGTTCAGGAAGACAATAAAAAGGAAGACTTCTGAACATGTGCAAGATTTATTTCGAGTCTTAACAGTTATAATGTATTGGTGTAAAGGACCGTCATGAAGGATTTGAGTACCAGATTAGGACACAGTAAAGAGAGAAATATATTTCAGTTTGTTCTGATTTTTGAGTATCATCAATTAAAACTTTCTCTAATAAAGATGCTTGCATTAGCTATGGCTGCCTGAGGGAAAGTCTGATTTGGTTCCTGGCTATTAATGAATGTTTTATGTGGCTATTTGCTCCTCTATAAAATAAAAAGAGATGTGTTCCCACAGCAACCCCAGAAGTAGATGTTAACTTTTTTCTTTTCTTCCTGATGTAAGATGTAATATAAGCCCTATATTTCTCTTTCAAATGATCAGCAACAGAATTTGGGAACTTACTATGGAATGTATTTTGACTTGCATTCCCCCAAAATTAATTTCATCTACTCAGAAACCGTACAGTTAAAGAGCTGAATCTAAGCTAATTTCCATTTTTCAAAATTGGGTTTTAAATAAGTGAAATAGTACCTAACATGCTGCTGATGTGGCTTGTTGCACAATGATGCTATTCACTTGACCACAAACACATATGGATAGTATGTGGTGCTGACACCTTCTTTAAGCAGCTGTAAAATAAGCTGGCTGAAAAAAAGCACTGTTGCCATTGGCTTGCAGGCTCTGATCTGAAAAGCAGCGTTTTGGAAGAGGGATGGTCTATGTGTTTTCTAAATAGAATGATCTATGAAAACAGCACAACTTTTCTTTCTTGCTGCATGCAGGATCAGAGCTGGAACGCTGCATGCCAATGGTACTTACTAGTCAGCAAAGATAGTGTTGTGCTGCCCAACAGATAAAGCCCTTATATATAATGCAACTGAAAGAGGTTTTACAGTGTTTATAGGAAAATTAATGAAATGGTGAAAGCAGTATTAGCATAAGGTAACCACTCCAAAATATTTACCTTTGCATGGCATTCTGTGCAGAAGCAGGTAAGGCAAAAATACCTTTGGAAAACTCACTCTTCCCTTCAAACTTCATCTTCACTTACAGTGTAGTTACTACAGAATAAAGGCTTGTCATCTTCTGTTCAGACCTGTACTGCTGGTGAGTACCCAGCCCTCCAACTCTTCAAGACCTAAAGGAGTTACTGGATTCATTGGGAGGGGAAGGTGACAGGAGTGCATAAAGCTGATTGGAAAACAAACTTTATCAATTTTACCCAGAATTACCAAGTTTTTAATTGGAGGACTGAGTGGATTGTCAGACTAATTTATGTTTGCTTTTATAATTCAATAAGATATAGGGATGTTGTTAGAGGAGAACATCTTTATTTCCCTTCTTGCATAATTACTTTGTCCTTCTAAAAATGTTGAACCACTGTGTTGTATACATGAAACCAATATAAGATTGTATATCAATGATATTTCGAAAAACAAAAACAAAAACACTTAAGCTTTAAAAAAAAACTTCTGCTAACAAATCTTTGGATTTAGAGTTATCAGAATATTTCTTCTCCAAGGTGTTCTTTCTATAGCAGCTCTATGTGAACATAAGGTATATGTATATATAATTCATACATCTATATGAAAAAAATATATAATATCAATTCTTTGTAATATATATAATTACATTATGGTGATTTTATTATGAAATACTCTAATAACAAGGAGAGATCCAGTGATCTCTCTCCCAGATGTTCACCTGTACTTCTTTTGTCAGTAGATTCATTATTGGTCCTTTATGCAAGACTGATTTTGCAGACATTTAACATATGACTCAAGAGCTCTTTTGCAGACCTAGGAGATTCCACTCAGGTTCATCATAAAGCTATTCTTCAGGAGCCCTCAAGGGATTTATGTTTTGCTCTCATTTGGAGCCACTTAACTCCCTAGTGAGATTGAGCAATGGACTGGCTCTTGAAAAAACTCCCCCCTTGCTGGATTACCTACTTAGGAATTTCTGGAGAAAATTTCATAGGATTTCTGTCCGGTTAGATTTCCTTACACAAAACCTGGTCCTTCAAACTGAGAGCTTGACATGGAGCCTAGCACTTCTAGTCTGGAGACAGGAAAAGGTGAGGAGGAGGGTAGCTGTGGTTTTCTTCATGGATAAGGCTTTCCGCTTCTTTAACACCCAGTGCTGGAGAGCCACGCAGATATTCAAAGAGGCTGTTAACAGTAGCAGAGGTCCTGTATTTAAGGAATCCCACACAGGTGGCTCTGAGGAGAAGACTAGAAGGAGAGGCACCATCGGTCCACACCAAATATGTATGCTAGGTTGATGTATAATAATAAAGTCCCCAGTCTCACTAACCCACATGGTGTGCAGTGAAAAGACATAAAGGTAATAGGAGGCGATCACTTCCTTTGAGGAATCTGTATGCAAACAATAATCTCAAGGCATTAAACACTAAGCAAGTAGGTGACAGCAGGCAACATTGGAGAAACTGTTTTAAAGAAAGGTGGTGGATGTGGGAGTTGGTCAACTAGGTATTACAAAAGCTGCATAGGTGCTATTGGAGATTTATAATGCACATTAACATATTAATGAGAACACTCCTTAAGTTTGTCCTGCATTCCAAAACTTATTTTATCACATAACATTTTTTGATATAAAGAAGAACACATAAGTGAACCATAATATATGAGGCAGCCCTAACATAAAGAAATACAAGCAAATGTCATATATTAAGTACTGAGTCCATAAAAACTGAAGGGGTGCAGAGTGAGGGAAAGATAAGAATGGCCTAAATTCCAGTGTGTTGATTATATACTGTGTGTCAGGCACAGTAGGTACTTTACATGTAATAACAATAAACATATACTGAGCATTTTCTGCATGTCACGCACACTCATAGGCACTTTATATTCATTATTTGAGTCAATTTAACACTTTCTTTATCTCTAGGAGATCCATGCCATTATTATCCCCATATTATGGATGAGAAAGTGAGGCTTAAAGAGGTGAAATGACATGCCCTTAGTAAGACAGTAGGGAGTTTGATTCCAATCCATCAGCAGAGCTAACCATGGCACAAGGTGTTAAGTCCAATATTAATAGTATAAGTGACAAAAAAAGAGAAGTTATTCATTAACTGTTGGGAGTGCTGTCACAGAAAAATTATCAGTGGATGGCCACAGAACTCATAGCTCTAATTACACATGACCTGCTGAAAGACAGAGAAGTGATAACAAAAATACCATCATTTTTCTGGCAACAAGTTCATGGCATAATTAGAGAAGGTTGCTATTATTATTCAACTTGTAAAACAATTCATTTAGGAAGGTCGCTTGTAAAACAAACAAAACTGCACTAAACAGAGATTGTTCTTGTTTTCTGCAAGAAATGGTCTATATTCAAAATAAGTATTGCCTGAATGTGTCAAAATAATTGCATGCTTTTTTCCAACGTTGGCTCCTAATACAAAGATTGTAAGGATCCAGTCCATTGGATGAGATGTTGTTTTTGGAAATGATCTGCCTTCTCTGTTCATTCATATTCATTTCAAGAAATAGGAAATTATTCTGGAATCTTTTTTCTCATTATGGTCTTGATGTGAAATTCATTTCGTGGTTGCTGAGCGTCTTGAAAATACAGTGGATGGTTGCAACTACATATTCTCCTCTGATGATTTTACTACAACTGCTCAAATAACAAATGATGAAATGTTTTGGATTGCATGTTATTTATTTTACTTGTCTTAATGTTGAATTTACTTTTTTTTTCAGTGGGAATTATTTTTAGAGTATAAAAGTAGTATTCTAAATTCTATAAAGTGTGGCTAATTTAGAAATATAAATTTATAAAAATACATAGAGCTTGAATAAGGAATAATAAAAATGCATAAAATGTGATTTCTATAATATTTTTCTGCTTTAGTTAATAATGTAGTATTTTCGGCCCCCACTAATTACTCTAACATACCTTAAGATAGGTAGAAATAAATTAACTATGTTTAAGCTATAATTAAGTTTTGACCAGGGCCTACTGGAAAATAGCATTTGAAGAGGAAACAGAATTGTGACTTCCAGATTTCCATTTTAAGGCCTTACAGCCTAGGAGGCAACAATAGTTAATTATTAGAATGACATTTACAAATCAAATCCATTCTAAAGAAAAAATAATTTTTTTCTGACTTGGGTAACCTTTCTTCCAAAGTTTGAAAGGTTTTTTTTTTAAAGTTACTTTACCTGGAAAAACATTTGTATCAGATGGCCACAATTTTATTCACATTTTCTATGGCTCCCCATATCCAAGTTGTGACTTCTTAAAGCAGAGTTTAAGACAGAGGCATTTCTAATGCTTTAGGACACTATTTCCATTTTTATTGATATAAATATGTCTCCAGAACAATTTCTTTCAGGCCTCTCTAACCTTACTATGGGTCTAAGAGATCAGGGTCAAGATAGATGATTCTTTGGGTAAATTTAATCCTGAAAATGTAGATCCTGACATACTTGGCGCAAGTTTTCAAACAGTGAAAATAAGATACATAGTCTTGGAAAAATACATGCGTTTGCCAACTCATGGCATGTCTAACTGGTCCTCACAAAGAAAATATAACTAACGATTAGCAGTTGTCTGATAATGTATTTACTTACATTCCTGCAGAAAAGAAGCTGGCTAGCTGACAGTCTTGCCTTGGAAGACGCTGGTGTATGCGAATGCTCTTGGGACAGTCTCTAGAGGCAGGCTGCAGGGCTCTCAGCTTCTTGGTGCATTCAGCACAGTGACCTGTGCCTTTCCGGTTTACAGATGACCCTAGGCTGAGAGAGACAGAGATGGAGAGAGAGACAGAGATAGAGACATAAAGTGAGAATGCATTTGGCAGTTCTGTTGGAAGAGCAAATTAGAATGAAATAATAATACAACTGTTTTTCTGGGTTAAATGTAAAGGTCTGAATGTAAGGTTTAAGATGGAGTACACATTGAAAAGTTGTAGGAAATTTGCATGTTAAAAGCATCATGTAAAAATGAATTAGGGGAGAAATTAGGCAGCAAGCCCAATAAACCAACAATAAATGAGGGGGTCTAACTGTTCACTTTTTATTGTTGTTGTTAATGTAGTATTAATAGGAGAGGAGTGCCTGAAGAAAAGAAGATGATGATAGTGGGGAAACACATTTAGGATATCACATTCAGTTCTTTTCAGCATGTGTTTAGAGCAAGAAGTATACACTGAAGCCTAACAAGGAAAAATGGCCAGCTTGGGTGAGGGTCCATCAATCAATATTCTATTGGTTTAAAAAGTGAGACTGTTTTGTCTAAAAAAGTGAAGACTGAGAATGTAATAACTCTCTTAAAATACATGAAGAATTCTTTTTAGAGAAGAGATTAGTCATATACCTTATAGTGCAGTAAGGAAGCGTTAGGAACAAGAAGCTGGAGTTATAGGGAGGGACATTTTGACACCATCAAGGGAAGATTTTTTCCTAATCATTATTGCTATTCATCAATGGAATAGTTGGCCTACAAGAGGATCTGAGTTTTGCATCACTAGGGATATTTGATACAACCTTTATAATTTTGTTTCACTCAAAAAAAGTAGAACTGTTCCCTAAGAAGATGTAGTTTGAAAATAGAGAGCTGCATATAATACGACTGGAATGGGATCGAAGAGTGATGTGCTATGGTATTGCTCTGCTTTTCATTACCTTGATGTAACAACATTATTAAGCAGAGAGGAAAGATCCAGCGGTCTAGTCTCAGGGAGGTTCTAGCGTGATGGAAAGCCTGAAGGGGAAGTCCTTGCTTTGGTGACATGATACAAGATTCAATAAACATGGAGCTGCTCGTTTAGGATGCTGTACCAATGATCATGTACTAGGTAAGGTTGCATGTCTCACTTTTTAGCTAGAAATTTCTTTTCTAAGCATGTGACATGGAAGCTCTCTCAAGTATTAGTGGCCGTGTTTGCTTTTGCTTTTTGTTCTCTTTCATAAGATCTGTCATCTTACTTCTAGAAATAAAGCAGTTTTCCGTGGTTCTCTAGATTGCCTTATATTCACAGCACTCCAAGGCTACCATTGTCATTGAATTGTCACACTGTTTCATTATTTCATCTCCCTTCACTTCATATTAGTCTGATGACTATGTTCTGGTTATTTAAAGTACTATGTAAATCTAAGTAATAAATTCAATGTCTACTCTTACTGGATACCATATACATTAGGTTGAATTACCTCAGGAAGTTCATTAAAAAATTGTGTCATGCCTAATGATGACCTACTCAGCCCCTGCAAACATCATGCGGTTTCTCATTTCAGTGTTGATTTTTCTCATGCTTTTCTTCATGGTATTTAAATGACTCTCACATCTCCCCTTTTACTGAGGCAAGATTTACATAAGGACAGAGATACTTCGCTTCCCAGATTCATAATGCTGCATGCTGCTTCCAATCCTTTTGGAAATAAGTTGGGGTATCATACATAGATAATACCACACTTATTTTTAATTGAAATCACTGCCTTCATAGAAATGGCATATTAAAACAATTTTTACTGAAAAATATTTTAAATGCCTTTGAACAATTAAGAAAAGATTACAAATACTCTGTATCAATAATACAATTTTCCCCAAATGACTTTCCTATAGAAGTAGAATTGTTAATGGGAGGACAATAAATACAAATAATTTCAAGGTCCAAACTTTAAAAATGGAAATTGTGTATTAGTTTTTATAAAGAATAAATTATATCCACATACACTTATGCTCATGACAGTTATTGTGGAATATAAAGTGTTTACAACTAAGATCAAATTAATTTATTCACAACTACATTTTCCAGCTAAACATTATATTATGCTCTTCTAAAATCTATTTTTGCCTTCATTAAAGTACAGGCAAATCTATTATTTTCCCAGGGCATTACCAATGTTCTCCCACCTCTTTTTAGCCTATCCCTATCTTGCATGAGTGATGTGCCTTAATATTTTCTTCTCAGCATTATAAAAACTTCCAAAAATGACATTTAAAAAATTACACTGGCCCATTTAACTTTACCTCCACCAATTGTAGAAATTAGACAAAGAGCTATCATCGCTACTCTGTAAAAAGGTGAAACATTTAACTTACTGGATTTGGTTTCATAAATACTAATAATACTTTAAAAAACATAATTAGAACATTTATTCCATCTCCTTTGCAATATATTTTTCACCCTTTTTAAACTAGGCTTAATAAAGTCTCATTTTTAATGTCTCAGTTGAAGGAGCTTTCACAAGTCCTTAAAAGACATCATGATCATGATTTGAATCACTCTTGCTCAGAAAATTATTTCTGATGTTTAACTTATATTCTCTTTTATTCAAGTGTAGCTCTTCAGCCTATTTTAGAAAATTAATTTTTCTCATAATTTCCCCCTTAAATCATTGCAGGTAATATCAATATTTCATCTTTTAAGCACACAGTATTATTTAAATTTGCAGAAAATCTGAAAGTGGCTAAGATTTCTTTTAATTTTTCATTCTTGATGAAATGATGCAGACATTCTCACTTGACTATTACATCTTAATCTCACAGAAAAGACAAGAAAATCCCATAGGATTTTTAGAAATTGTAAACATCCCTATTTATTTGATATTTCCACTTGATGAATACACCATATCTCAAAATTAATATGCTCAAAATGGAGCTGTTGATTTTCTTCTCTAAGCTTGATCCACAAATGGAAACCTGAAAATGTCCTTTTCACCTTTCCTTTGCTTCAGACACCTCACACATTTAATCTAACATAAATCCTGGTAACTCCAAAATGTAATCTGAATCCATCAATGTCTTTTTCTTTCTACTGACATCACAAATGTGCAGACCACCTTTATTTCTTGTCTGGGTTTTCACAACAGTCTCCTATCTGGTCTCTTTGCTTCCAATCCAACACCCTTTCTAATTTATTTTTCCCAAAGCAGCCAGAGTGATCTTTGTAACTCATGAGTCAGATCATGTCACTATCCATGTTAAATTTTTCTGGGACTTTCCTACTGCACCCAGAATAAAATCTGAATTGCTTGGTTTTCCAGCTTGTGTCTGTATGTCCAGCCTCATCTAACATAACCTATTCTGCCCAAAATTCCACCACCTGCCAGTGATGCTCTGTGCTATGCTCCAGCCATACTGTCTTCTTCTCTTCTGTGACCAAGCCTAATGCTTTCTGCAACAGGGTCTTATCACTTTCTGTTCCTTATGCCTAGAATTCTCTTCCCCACATTTTCCTTCTTTGGATCTCAACTTAATGGCACTTAGGAGTCCTTTCCTATCCACCATAACAAAAGTTGACCTCTCTCTCTTATTATCGTATCACCCTTATTTCATTTTAACACCTTTCACAATCTATAATTATCTTGTCTAATATAATTATTTCTTTTTAATTTTTCTTGTTCCCAATAGAATATAAATTCTAGGAATATAGTCAGCCATTTCACAAAGGAACTATAAATCCTTCTCATGGGAAATGGTATTTAGAAAACAAGATCTGGGTGCTAAGTGTACACATTATTTCTGATCTCTTGTAATGGGTACAACTACATACCATCATTTACACCTCTTCATAAATAAATATTCATGTATTTATACATCTTATTATTGTTATAAAAACCATGGCCTGTATTCCTCAAAAATGGCAGGGTCATTTATGACAAAGAAAGACTGAGGAAATATTCCAGATTAAAGGAGATTAAATAGACATCATATCTAAAGGTAATGTGTCACCCTGGAATGGATCTTGCCAACTGATTTGTTGGCAGAATTGACATACTTCAAATATGATTAAATTATGATATTGTATAATGTTAAATATCTTGATTTTGTGCTGTATGAGAATGTCCTGTTCTCAGGAAATTTTTACTGGAGCATTAGGGATAAAAATGTCACTATCTTTGCAACTCACTCTCAAGTGGTTCACACAGAAACACTTATACTTTCCTCTCACTCATGCATTGAAAAAAGAGAAAGAATAATTTACTCACAAATTGGATAAGCTGTAAACAATTACATTTGAAAAAAGAGTATATGAAAATGCTTTGTTTTATAACCTTTTCAATAAGATTATGTAAAAATAAAAATTTACAAAAAATTTTCAAAATATGCAATTTGGTTGCATATTTTACTTTTTTTCTATTGACACTTTGAATGAATGAGGACTGAAATGGCATCTTTTTCCTTTATCAAGTAAAAAGTAAATTAAATGGCTTGAAGTGAATAGCAGCATGTGTAACATGCAAACAGAATTTTCCACAAAGGACAAATAAAAACAAGATTTATTAATATCATTTTGTTTTTAATTAAATGGATTTTATAATGGTTTTACACATTTCTAATACATCAGGTGCAAAACCACATAGGAGAATATTGTTACTTAGTTTTCTTTCTCCTTTACAAAGAAAATCTAAACAGTTTAAACTTGCCTAAAGCAATTTCAAGATGACCCAACTCTCCCCAAGTGACTTCTCAAATTCTTAAACTATTATCTTTCTGCTCAAACCCTTTTTCTAACTTTTCCCCAATTACACCAGCCATATAATTGCTAAGCTAAGATTCCTATAGACTATTTCTATCAAAGGATCAGGATAGGGAGTGATAAACCTCTTAACAAAAACTTAATTCTGATTCTTTTCCAGATTAAGGTGTTTTAGCAACCTGTGAAGCATTTTATCTGCTGACTCTATCATTCTGAGCACTTTGTTGAACCCTTGAATTGACCTTGTACCTGTGTGTTTTCCCTCTCGTCAGTTTTGTTGGTCCAGGTCACATAAAATGAGAGTGGCAAACAAAAAGCAATGTGACCACACGTGTCTAAATATGTTCAGCCTTTAGCACCACAATTTATAAACTTATGAACCAGAGTCTTTATTGCTGTTCTTTACCTCCTGGGAATTACAGGTCTAGCCCTGCTCAATGGGTGGCAGGGATGAGGAATAAGAACTTAGTTTTAGCTAATACTTAGGATTTGAAAAGAAAGGAGGGTCAAAGCTCCATACTGTCACTGTCGCTCTAGCTGGGAAACCGAGGCAGTAAAGCAGGCCCTGTAGGCTGACTTTCAAGAGAGTGTTCGTGGTTGCACCACTCCGAGATGGGTGACAATTTCTGAGAGACCATCCGACTTCTCTAAACAAGCTCAAGTATTCTGGCTGTGAGTCCTGGAAATACTTGCTGATAAGATCAGAGAAGTACAGTTAATGATATTGAGCAACTGCTTGTGATAATAAGAACCACATTTGCTATTTGTAACACTTTCTTCATCTTGCTTTCCCTATTAGCCTCCCATCGCAGCCTCAGTCATGAGTCCTCCTCAGCTCCCTGGCTGCATGGGAGTCCTGCTATTTAGCCTTTCGTCTTCTTTTTTCTCTATCTCCTCTCTTTCACTAAGTGACCACATCCATTTCCATGGCCTCAACTATCATCCATTCTCTGGACTCTTAGATTAATTTCCCCCTGTAGCTCAGACCTCTGCAGACTTGGGTTCCAGATTCCTAGACAGACTATTTCATACTTTCCAAGTGGATATATGTAATAGGCATCCAAAACTCAACATGTTCAAAATGAACTCCTCCTTTTAAATCCTCAAATCTGTGATTCCTTCCAAAGATTCTCAGCTTTAGTAACAAGCAATTCCATTCTTTCTGTTATTCAGGACAAAATATTCTTGACTATTTTCTTTCCGTCACACCCCACATGAAATGCCATTAACAAATCCAGAGGCACTGCTTTCAACATATCCAAAAATCAGAGCACTTTTCATGTCCTTTGTCATGATCACTTAGTCTGAAGAACATGACAGTCTGTCTGGCTGTTGCACTGCCACTCACTGCTCTCTTTTATTCTGCCTTTGCTCCTACAGTCCACACCGGCACTGTAGCCAGAGGGGTCCTTTAAAAAAAAAGATTATGTTACTCCTCTGATCAGTCTCCCTCATGGTTAATCCAGGGTTCTTCTCATGGCTTAGAAATACCTGCCTGGTGTATCTCCCATTTTTCTGATCTATTTACAACTTGTCATTTGCACCACCCTAGTCTTACTGAATTTTTAGCTGTTTATTAAATAAGCCAAGTTGATCCCACTGCCTGAGATGCGGTTCCCTCAGATACACTTAGTTTTCACATGTTTCTGTGCAGATGGCATTTTATCAGAGAGTTTTCCCAACCACTCATTTAAAGGCGCACCACCTCCATCATTCATGTGACTACATGTTCTGTTTCCCTATTTTATTTTTCTTTCTAGTAAATATCATCATTTGTCACATTATTTGTTTATTGTCTTTCATTCCCACCAAAGTATCCATGAAAGCGGACCTTCATGTTTTGCTTTTCTCTACACCAACAACAGTGTGCGGTACAAGCACTTGCACAAGAAGTATTTGTTAAACGAATTAATTGCATTTTTTCCATGTGGAGGAAACCACAGAGCTTTTCGTATTCTAGGTAACATTCAAGAATGGGTAATTGAAATAAGATTTGCAATTATTGAAAATGGAATGTGAATTACTTGCTATTTGTGTGGCCTCCTTTAAGCCCATCTGTAAACTGGGAACAGTGATATCTCCCTAGTCTTCTGCAAAGGCTTGATATGAACATTAAATGGAATAATATCTAGGAAACATTTGGATTCTACCCAATATTACAACATCCAGTCTTTAAATAACCATCTTGTGCATGAGAAGTCATTTGTGCTTAACCAAATCAGATGTTTTATTTTGCCTATACTTTCCTGGTCAGTAAAAGATTCATTAATACAAACTTGGAAGATTTCTTATTAGAAAACATCACTTTCTCTTTTAACATTTTCTTTATTTTTTATTAAAGTAGCATTGATATACAATCTTATGATGGTTTCACACAAACAACACTGTGGTTTCAACATTCACCCATATTATCAAGTCCTTACCCCCTCTATTACGGTCACTGTCTATCATTGTAGTAAGATGCTATAGAGTCATTACCTGTCCTCTCCATGCTGTACTGCTTTCCCCGTAACCTCTACCTATATTGTGTATGCTAATTAAAATTTCCCTAATCCCCTTTTCCCTCCCTCCCTATCCACCCTCCCCAACTGCTTCCCTTTAGTAACTGCTAGTCTCTTCTTGGAGTGTGTGAGTCTGCTGCTGTTTTGTTCCTTCAGTTTTGCTTTGTAATACTCCACAAATGAGGGAAATCATTTAGTATTTGTCTTTCTCCACCTGGCTTATTTCACTGAGCATAATACACTCCAGCTCCATCCATGTTGTTGCAAATAGTAGGATTTATTTTCTTTTTGTGGCTGAGTAATATTTCAATGTGTATATGTACCACTTCCTCTTTATCCATTCATCTACTGATGGACACTTAGGTTGCTTCTGCATCTTGGCTATTGTAAATAGTGCTGTGATAAACATAGGGGTGCCTATGTCTTTTTTGAATCAGGGACCTTGTTTTCTTCAGGTAAATTCCTAGGAATAGAATTACTGGGCCAAATGGTATTTCTATTTTTAGTTTTTTTGAGGAAACTCCATATTGCTTTCTGCAATGGTTGAAGTAATTTACATTCCTACCAACAGTGTAGGAAGGTTTCCCTTTCTCTTCATCTTCGCCAGCATTTGTTGTTTCTTGTCTTTTGGATGTTGGCCATTCTAACTGATATGAGGTGATATCTCACTGTGGTTTTAATTTGCATTTCCCTGATAATTAGCCATATCATTTTAAGAGAAATTCAAATATCAATTTCATGTGCTTGTTGGTCATCTATATTTCTTCTTTGGACAAGTGTCTGTTTAAATCCTCTGCCCATTTTTTAATTGGGTTATTTGTTTTTTGGGTGTTTAGGCATGTGAGTTCTTTATATATTTTGGATGTTAACCCCTTATCAGATAAATTATTTACAAATATATTCTCCCGTTACTGCAAGGATACCCTTTTGGTCTGCTGATGGTGTCCTTTGCTGTACAGAAGCTTTTTAGTTTGATGTAGTCCCATTTGTTTATTTTTGCTTTTTTTCCCTTGCCCGAGGAGATGTGTTCAGGAAAAAGTTGCTCAAGTTTATATTCAAGAGATTTTTGCCTATATTTTCTTCTATGGGTTTTATGGTTTCATGACTTTCATTCAGGTCTTTGATCCATTTTAGTTTACTTTGTGTATGGAGTTAAACAATAATCCAGTTTCATTCTCTTACATGTAGCTGTCCAGTTTTTACAGCAGCAGTGTTGAATAACATTATTATCAATAACCTTGATGAACATTTTGAAGGCATGTCAAATTTCAGAGATGATGAAATCCTAGGAATAGCTAATTCAGTGAATTATGAAATTAATGTTGATGAGCTCAACCATGAGCCAAGATCATATGCTATGCAAAACTGAAGAGATCTGAACTTTGACATCATGCTAGTTATTGCACGCATGCTATTTCACAACAAAACTAAACAACAAGAAATTACCATACTCTTATCCAAACACTGAAACTGAGTGTCAGAGAAGTTAAGTGACTTTATATCAAGGTCACAGAGGTAATACAATATTGACTGGATGCATATGGATAACTCTTTAACTTTGAAGTCCATGCTCTTTCCACTGTGTTGTTAAGATTCTATTGTGGAGTGTAAAAAAAATAATAGATTCAAAATGAGCATGAAGTAGCAACACAGATAAAAATTGACATTATCTTTAAACCATTTGATATGGCTGTCAAAGAGTGACTAAACTAAAGCTCAGATTGTGTTGAGAGATTGATGCGTCCATAGAGATGGAGATGCGAACTCAATTCTATATTGTACTGGTCAGATCGTTCCTGCAATAGTTTAAATCTGGGTGTCATATTTTAAAGGCTACAGAAAAAAATGAAAATTACTCCAGGGAAAGTAACTAGGATAAAGTATAATTTTCACAAAAAATATCCTAAGAGAAATGGCTGATGGAATTCAGGAAGTATTAACTGGGTAAGAGGGGTTAGGAGTTACTAGTCATATGGACCAGAAATTTCATTCAGTGTGGCTCCAAAAAATAAACTATGCCTCTGCGCAGAACCTGTTCCTTGGTGAAATACACTACTTTGGGAGTTGTTGAGTTCTCTGTAACTGGAGGAGGTCAAGAAGAAAGGAAACGAACCCAGATACCCAGATGATCATGGTAGGGATATTTTAAGAGAAATTCAAATATCAATGGAAAGATTGAAATAGATAACCTTTGGGTCTCTTCTGACATGTGCATTTCATGCTTTGCTAGAAAAGACTGTCAGTCTACATCTGCCCATTAGAGGGTTGAAGGTCAGCAATTAGGTAACTATCTCATCCTACTTACAATGATAAATATTTATTTAATTGAAATGTTATCTGCATCTCAGCTGAAGCCTTCCTGCTCCCCAAGAGTAAGATAACATAGACTTGAACCTCAAATTCTATGCCCTGAGACAATTCAAGATATTTTGTAATGTGAATTTTTGGAGTGGAAGATGGGTCAGGAGAAGTTTGCATTCTTTGTGTTTCCATGTCCCTGAGCTAGCACAGAATTAAAACTGTTTCTAAAACAAAACGAAAGAAAACAAACTCCCACAAACAATGAGTTTAGAGAAATTTAGTAAAATTTAATAAAATTTAAAGGTGAGGATGTGGAGTGGAGGCAGGGTTTATATTACAGCAAAGTAACTAAATTAGGCGTGAGATATCTCTGATTTTGAAATGTTCCTGGGCCACTCAACCAAAGGGGAATGCCACGGGCCTTTTAGTTAGCATTGGCCTCCTAGGAAAACTCAGTGACTCTTCTCTCTCTTCCTTCCTCCCCAGTCCCATCTCTCCCCATTTCTTACCTCAGAACTGTCCTCAGGAACTAGTTTTTTCCACCCTTGGAGTCAGTTTCCTCCAGCTCTCAGACTCCTAAATCTATCTCCGACCCATCGTCACAAACCCAAACTTATCAAGGTGCTCTGTAGAGTTGAAGGACCTGCTTGGGATAGAAACACCCATCTTTAGAAAGAGTATTAACATTAAAGAGTATTTACTAATGTTTCAAATTTTATTATTTTAATCATCATATAGTAGAACTGATTTCTTAAAATATTAAACATATAAAAAGAGTTTTTGTCAAACCCCACACTCCAAGATTAAATGGAGACAGCATCGTATACTGATCTGGAGGCAAACAGACCTTGTTTCCATCTTTGTTTCAACCTGACTGGCTGTGCCACTTGGACATGTTACTTGATTCCTCTAACTTTTTATTCTCTCATTTCAATATATGATCATGGTGTTGTCTAGGGGAAATTAAATAATGCATAGAGCACTTAGCACACTCCTTGTCCTGTGGTCAGTGTTCCATAAGTGTTGACCACCATTAAGTTTCCTCACTCAAAACTCTTGTTAAATTTTCTAAACTCATATTACGTTTTTCAATGTCCACTGAAAATTTGGCTTGAAAGGCTCTGAAGAGTATATACTAAGGATATTTACCACCAATATTTTTTCTTCTGCCTATCATTTCACAAACTGTCACTGAGGTTTCTTGAAAATACACTTCAGTGGTTTTCTGTATTGAAGGCAATTAATTTGACTGGCAGAATCATAGAGGAACTATTAGTAAACTACATTTCACCAATTTTACAACTCTCCCTGGTAGCATATCAAGATTTGATGTTGTGGTTCTAAATAATAAAGCTGACCTTTGGCAAAATTGTAAATTAGAAATTGTTTAATTTAGTACCAACTTTCTTTTTGTTAAATCCTTACCAAAACTTAGACAAATTTCTAGCCTTGTGCTGTTGAGTAGGATAGCTACTATCACATGTGACTGTATATATTTAAATTAAAATTAATAAAATTTAAAATTCAGTTCCTCAGGTGGGTTAGCCACATTTCAAATGCTCCAAGGCCATCTGGCCAGTGGACACTATTTTGGACAGTGCAGATAAAGCATTTCCATTATTGCAGAAAATCTGTTGGATGGTGCTACGGAGGACTCTTAATAACTGGTATCCTTCCTTGGTGAACACCTTTAAACTGCTTCGTTTTAGGTGTCATTACTCTAATGCCTCCTCCCTCTGAGATTTTCCTGTCTTTTGTCTTATATTATCAGCTAACAGAAAGTCTGTTGCTGAGGTGCTCAAGAGAATGTGCTCTGGAATCATTTCCAGGTAAATGAATAGCTAACTTTTCATCTTCTAGAGCAGCAATTATTTCAGAGAGAGGTCCTAGGATGATTGCTATCATAATCAACTGCAATAGTTATTTGAATTTGAGATTTTTGGGCTCCATATTAGACCTTCTGAATCTTCATTTTGAATCTGGTTTCTCAAGCATTGTTATGAAATGCTGAAGTCTGAGAGTAATTGCTTTTTACGTTGTGTAACACTTATTTGCTAGGCTACAGAAGTGGATTTTCCTTGGAAGAATAAAGCTTAGGCTGCCAGGAATTATGCATTTTTAGTGTAAGTCTTCTTTTTAGAGAGCGATCAAACAATTGTGTTAGCATCTGGCCACTCAAAATAGACTTGTACCTGCTTAGCTCCTGCATTACATTCTGATTTTCACTGAAAGGTAGTTAAGAGCATAGGCTTTGGAATCAGACAATTTGAGTTTAAAATACTGTGTATATTTTTGAATTGTTTCATACTTTAAAATTATAAATTTGTACATAGTTATAATTAAATAAAATAGACTTTTAAAAAATGCAGATTATCCATTTCTTGAAAAATATAAATGACCAAATGGACTCAATAATAGATACAAAGATTTATTGAAAAATAAACTTAAAAAAAATGATTAAAGTAGTCAAAGACCTATATCTTTTACCAGCTTCCTCTTTCCACAAAGTAAAGATACACACACACACATACACTCACCAGGCACAGGTAGTCTTATATGTGAATATGACTAAATTTTTAATGAACAGATAATTCATATGTAATTTAACTTCTCCTGAACATAGAAAAGTGGGAGGAGACCATCAAATTCATTCTCTGAAAATAACAACACTAATGTCAAAACCAGAAAAACAGTGAAAAGGAAACAAAAAAATATTCAGTCATCAATTTACTTTTTCAAATATTTCTAAACAGAATATTAGCAGATCAGATATAGTGGTATATTGAAAATGTGATACTTTATAACCTAATAGGATTTATAGTAATAAGAATATAACTATGGTTTTAGATTAAGAAATCCACCAAAGTAATTTAATCATTACTAAAAAAGAGAAAATAAATATAATCAACTCAGAAGATCCTGAGAATGTTTTCAATAGTATTCATTCCTCATTTGTGAACATTATTTTTGTTTTAGTTAGCTTTATATGGAAGGAAAATTCCCTAACTTGATGAAGAGTATCTATCAGAAGGAAAATTCCCTAACTTGATGAAAAATAGCTATCAACATTAATGATACACACTAGTAAATATTAAAGTTTGTATAAATAATGTCTGCTTTTGCTACTGTTGTTAAACATTATTCTGTGGGTCTTAACTAATAAGATAAAAAAAAGAAACATGATTTTTATCTGAAAGGAAGAGAAACATTTGCTATAATAGAAAAATGACATGATAGCAAGAGAGATTAGTATGTTACAAGATAAACACACACAAATCAACAGTTTCCTATAATCTACAAATAATCAAAAAATGTAATAAAATAACCAAATATATAAGTTATATGGGAAATACTGAAGCCTATATACATTAAACTATGTCTTTACTGAAAGACAAAAACGAAGTACTGATTAACTGGAAAGTCATCTTAAGTTCCTGGAAACTAAGATATTATAGTGTAGAGATCCTAATTATTCTGAATATTAGTCTATAAAGTCTATTTAGTGAGTTGGCCCTGAGTTTATCTCAAAAAACAGCCAAGGAAATTTTGCATATAGTAATAACGAAAAAATACTTGCCCTATCAGATATCAAAACACATTCTAAGTGACAGTAATTAAATTATGTGGTCAGGTACAGGCAAAAGGAACCCAGAAAAACAAGCACTTCTAGATGAGAATTCAACAAATAATGTGAAAAGGAATAAGTGGAAAGGAAAAAAAACGTGCAAAAAATAATATTGAGCTCCTTCACTACACATTTGGGAAAAATGTAATTAGGATATTATATGACACTGCACTTAAAGACCGCCAGAAATAAAATAAAAGTTTCAAAAACAAAAAAATATGGAGAAGAGAACTGAATATAGTGTGATTCTTAGATAATAGAAGAGAAAAATATTGACAAATAAGATTACACAAAATTGAAAAGTGTCTAACTCTTTAAAAGATTCTATAAACAAAGTCTAAGGAAAAATACATTTAAAAATGTATCTTAGATGTATAAGAGGTATCCATACATAAATTTTCTGAATCTAATTAATATGTATATAAAAATAAAATCATAGAATAGTTAACACATATAATTATATATTATATAAATTGGAAAATATATTCTGCAAATATTTGATAAAATGTTGCTTTTATACAGAAATAACTTGTACCTGCAGATTAACAAAATATAGAGAAATGGGAAACCATAGAAAAAAAGCAATTCACTACAGAAAGATATTAAAGGCTAAAAAGACACGGAAGGATCCTAAACCTCACTAATGACAGATAAATGTTAATAAGACAATAGTAAGGTAACTTTTTTGTACATTAAATTGACAAGAAATTAAAATTCTGATAATATACAATGTTAATAAAAACATGGAGCACGGTGTAATAATAGATACCATTAGGAGTTTATTAGAACTAATAAAATTTAAAATATTCAATCCATTGACATAGCAATTTCACTTCTAGAAGTGCATTTTACAGGTAGTACATGTAGAATGCAATGCAATAATTTGCAAAAGCAAAAATTCAAGATGATCTAAATGTATATTAATAAAGGAAATGGCTAAATAAATAATTGTATGGTCATCCATGAAATTTTATACAACTATGAAAAAGAATATGCTGTCATAGAAAGATCTCCACAGTTATTGTTTGAAAAACTAATGTATAGAGAAAAAGGCATGGTGTCATCCCATTTCTGTTATTAAAAACAACAAAATGAACCACATCCACCCAACTCTACATCATATTTGAAAAGTATCCCAGCTGACATCTCAGATGTATAAGAAATAGTCAGTTATTTATTGTTCTTGAATCTAGTCAAGCCTGATTCTAGCCCCTATCTTACTTGTTCCATGGTCATTTCAATGGCATCTGAACTGGGCCCTGCTCCACTTTCACTGGTCCCTGCCCCTATATGTGGTGAAGTTCCAATCTTCAGTTTATCATGGTCAACATTGACCATGTTATTTTTAAGCCAGGAATAAACATTTGAAACTTCTCTGAACATGCAGGGGAGAGAAATCCTTGTTGAAATAGAGAGCCCTTGTTTTGGGCCTTGCCTTTTTAACAGAGCCTATGTAGTCATCCATTGGGAAGTTTTGGCATGTGGGGTGGCTAGGCTCAGATGGTAGGGGTTCCATCTCCACTCATACAATCCCCAGACTTCTGCTTTTTAGTTTGGGTAAAACTGTGCTCTCTCCTCTAGTGGACCTCGAAGATTCTTCCTTTTCCCTCTAGTTTCAAAGGTACTTAATAACCTCTTACATGAATTTAAAGTTAGTACAAAAGATTAGAATAAACTATCTTGAAGTCACTTCTGCTTTTATCCTTGAAAAATAATAAATATTGAAGAAAATAATATAAACTGAGTAAGTGGTTGAACTGAAGGGTGGGGATGGGGATGTGGGTGGGATACAGGGGATGTGGGGAGGAAGGGAAATAGGGAAGAGAAACACATTCATATCTAGTATAACCTGATGTTGTGACTGAGTATGTTTAGAGGCAAAGATTTGGAGTGATACCCAGCAATAATTAAACGTCGGTACCTCTTAGTTGTGAGTTTGGGGGTGTGAATGTTACCTCTACTTTTAACTTTATGTGTACATGGTAATATCTGAAATATTTGCAAGAATTTGCTACTTTTGTGACTTAGACACAGATTAACTTGAGAAATAAAACAGACCAAACAAAAGGTTT
This sequence comes from Smutsia gigantea, assembly GCA_032199065.1. Classification (NCBI taxonomy): domain Eukaryota; kingdom Metazoa; phylum Chordata; class Mammalia; order Pholidota; family Manidae; genus Smutsia; species Smutsia gigantea. Next base: position 94,695 of record JAVSCE010006131.1, read on the forward strand.
CTATAAAACTTCAGTTTATGACTATTAGGTTTATAACTAAGCTAAGGAAATCACCTAAACTCACCAAGATACTGTGCCCACTCTGTTGATAGAGATACAGAGGTGAAAGCTTGGATGTTTATTTGAGTAAGTAAAAATACTTTATTATTATTTGAAAAATAAAACTCCAATAAGGGAAAAATATGAATATAGCACATATGTTTCCAAACAAAGCCAAAGGGGCAAGATATGTTTTCTGGAGTGGGATTCATCTCAGACAAAGATCTACTTTCCCATGGGGGAAAAACAAATTGCTATGCTTTGGGGACACTGAGAACTGTAGTGAGCCGTGGCATGGTGCTTACTAGTCTTAAGACTATTCGAAACACAACAAGCAGGTTTCTAACAAGGTAGTTTTGATTTACTTTAGGACAATTTCTTTTTGTGCAGTAAAATATAGGACTTAAAATTTGAAAGCCAGACAGAAGGACTTGCCTGTGAATCCCAAAGTTCTTTGTTCTAGGGAATAGGAGGGGCAAAGAGGCAAGTAACTGGACATTTTGAAAAAGTAGTTCCTTCAGTGGAGGGATAGGGATTTTACAGGCTTTAAGCCACAATCTGGAAACTACATGAAACTCAGGAACCTGAATGTAAGGATCTAGTCTAGGAAAGGGCATTTTGTCTCTTAACCAAAAGGAAGTTCATGCCTCCCAGTTGGACCATAGAAGGATAAAACTAAGAGCTAAAAAATAATTTTTTTCTAAGTCCTAATTAATGGTAGTTGAACAAAGGAGCCAAAAGCAACAAAAAAGAAAGAAAGGCATGCCTGACTCAGCACGAGTTGACTCATGGTGAATTATTAAATTATCAAACTTAGAAAATTCCATCATTTCAAATGGTTGAAATAGTAGGATAGTGTAGTGGTATTAACAAAATGCGACCAGATTCATGCTTTTTAAATACGTTGTTTTGCTAACAAAATTATGAACAAAACAAAATTGCTGGCTCAGGAGTCCCCGCTCTTTGACCACATCTCCTGCTAGGGCCATGCCTTTGCCTCTTTGTCCTGCTCCAAGCATTCTGTCCTTGTCGCTCTTCTTTGTACAGACCACAGTCTGCCTGGGATTGCTCTTTGACTACAACAACTAAATTCAAATGTGGTTTGCATGATATTTGGATTAGGACCAATGACCCAAAGTCAGTGAATGGAAGGGACATGCTCTATTAATGTCAGTGTTTGCCACTGTTATAAGGCTGTTCTCATTCAACACTCTCTTTTACCTCTGTAATACATTCAACACTGACTTTTACCTCTGTAATACATACAAGACAACTGAGGAGAGCATCAGAGCAAAGAGTAAGACTGTGTTCTTAGCACTGTTCTATAGTAATTCCTTGGAGATTATATATGAGTTGGGCTGATATGTATATAAGTGAAGATCCTTTGCAGACCTATAGATTAAAAAAACTTTAAGAGTTTTTTTTCTTGCAATGGTTGGCATAAGGTTTTGCTCATTTTCAATATAATTTTTTGTCAGTACACACACACACACACACACACACACACTAGAGTACTATCCATGTTTTCCCCCAAAGCTATAAAAAGGTTACCTAATCTAAAAATAGATATTCAGCTTCACATCTTATGAGATCCCATATAGTTTTAATATCTGTCCTGCCCTGCAGCTATCTCCCAACAATAAACTATACATACGAATCACAGTGTAAGGGGAAAATAAAGATATATAGTGACACCAATATGTGAAAATAAAACATCAGGAAATGCAGTGAAAATATTAATAAATTCAGTGAAAAATTAAGTCACACATTGATACTATGTAGACAAAAATAAATGAATAGTTAACTCAGTTAAATAGATAATTTTGGTACTGCTTGAAAATGAAATTACATGAAATGTTCTAACTATCATTTCCAGGTTATTCTAATGTGAATCTGTTCATTTAAGTTTAGACATAGGTCTGTTTACAAATAGGTGAAGTATAAATAAATGCTGAAGTTTATGCGAGGGATTATAGTCTACTCAAAGGAGCAACAAATTAGTCCTGTATTACCAAGGTTTTCATTCTAACAAGTATATTTTAGAATATCGGTCTGGGAATGATGTAATGGTTATAAGATGTTCATGTATAATGGTCAGTAACTCAAATCTCCTGATCATATTAAACAAGTAGATTCATCTAAAAATACTCTCTTGTACTAGTAACGGTGAAATAGAAGCAGCCAAGGGAAATTTTGGCATGCGGCCTCACGGTAAAGTAGATGGTGAAAGACATAAAGAAATCCCAGAGATGGATCATGAGGATGGAAGCTGTAGCAGCCTTGTAAAAAGTCAGCTTGGAGGAGATATGTGGGATTTGTCTGGAGGACCTTGTGGACAGGAGGGAGAGGGGCCACTGAGAAGAGAAAAACATGTGCCTCCATTCTTATTTTGTTTTTAAAATATTTTATTATGGTGAAATATATATAAAATTTACCATTTTAACCATTTTTTAATGTACTATTCAGGGGTACTAAATATACTGGCAATGTTATGCAATCATCACCACTATCTGTCTCCAAAACTTTTCCATCATCCCAAAGTGATTCTCCGGAAGTGTAAACAAAAATTCCCATTCCCCTCTCCTCAGGCCCTGGTAACCACTATTCTACTTTCTGTGAATTTGACTTTTCGAGGTACCTTATAAACTATAGACTGAATGTTGTGTCTCCCCCAGATTTATATGTTACATCTTCATCCCCAATGTAATCGTGTCAGGAGGTGAGCCTTTGGTAAGTGATTAGGTCAGGAGGGCACAGACCTTATGAGTTGGACTAGAGCCCTTAGGAAATGTGCCAGAAGTTCTCTGTCCCTTCTGCCATGTGAGGACACAGCAAGAAGATGACTGTCTGTGAACCAGGAAGTGGGCTCACACCAGACATCTGATATGCCAGTGACTTGGTCTCAGACTTCCTAGCTTCCAGAACTGAGAAATAAGTGTTTGATCTTTATGGGCCACTCAGTCTATGGCATCTTGTTATAGTAGCTTGAATAGACTTGATACCATATAAGCAGAGACATACACTATTTGTCCTTTTGTATATCTGGCTTATTTCATTTAACATAACATTTCAAATTTCATCCATGATATAGCATATATTAGAATTTCATTCCTTTTTAAGGATGAGATGAATAATATTCACTTGTATGAACACACCACATTTTGTTTTTCCATTCACCTGTTAATGGATATTGAGATGCTTTCACCTTTTGTTCATCATAAATAATGCTGCTATTCAAGTAGCTATCTGAACACTGCTTTCGATTCTTTTGGTATATACTCAGAAGTTTTTTTTTTAATTTTTAAAACTTTTTATTGAAATATAAAATACAGATTGGTGGGCAGATCATCCGTGTATAGATGGATGATTGTCCTGGGTCAAACACACCCATGTTCTCAGAAGGCAGATCAAGAAGCAGAATCTTACCTGCTCTTCAAACCCCACCCCTTCCAGTTCCTATCCCTCCCCAGGAGTGCCCAGCCCGTTTAACTCTTTAGATCACTTTTGTCTGATTTTCAACTCTATATAAATGGAACCATATAATATATACTCATTTTTTTTCACTCGACATTATGTCTGTGAGACTATAAAACTTCCTTCTCTGAGGTTAACATAGCATTTATGAGATCTTAGAAACCCATGTTGTTACATGCAGTTTTAGTTTGTACATTCTCACTGATGCCTACTCTTTCATTATGTGAATATTGCATAATTTATATGCTTATTCTTTGATTGATGAGACCTGTGTTTCCATTCTTACGTAAAATGTAAGTGGTTGAGGGTCTCTGTAGAGGGGAACAGGGTGCTGAGCTTCAGGCCCTACCAGTTTTCTTTTTAGTATTGTAAGAAAAGAAATCAATGAGGCAACTATATATATTGTCTTATAAAAAAACGATCAATTACTATTTGCCTTTCAACCCAGATATTGGCTTCTCTTTGATCTGCCAGCACCCTCACTTAGCTGGGGCTTCCTGATGAGTAGAGAAATTCTCTTTCCTTCTTTTGTCCCTCCCTTAGGGATACCTACCCAGGACATCTGGCAATTTTTCTTCTCCCCTCAATATAGAAGGTGATCAGACATTATATGTTTTAATGTGGATGCTGTTTAGAGACCTTGACACTCAGACTGTATTCCAAAGAGTTGAGGTGGCCTGGCAGTGAGCTGTTGTGAGGAAGCGCAGGAATCCAGCCTGAGCAGGCCTCCCTGCTTCTTCCATCACAGCCACAGAGGTTATGACCCTTGGTCCATCCAGTGGGCTCCTTTTGACTCAATTCTTCCTCCAAACCTCTTCATTCTACCAGTATCAGACCATGAGATTCTAGGGTGATTCACCTTTTTTTCCTACACAATTACAATTATCCTCAGAGGGATTCTAACATGTCACTCTAGTTTCTACAGCCCCTTCCTCCCAACTCCCACTCCTACCTTTGGTGACTATGTTAAAGAGCTGAATATTTCAGACTCATGGGCCAGGACGTCTTCTGCCTTAAAGTATTTGCACCTTAGGAATACTTCTTTTGAATGGATAGTATATGGCATAGACCTACTGTTTGTTTTACCAACAGTTATTTTATATTTTGGATGACCGAGAAACTAGATTATGAAATAAAGAGAGAACAAGCTAAATATCTTCTGGCTTCTGGGTAAATTGGATTCAGAGCTTCTGTCTTTATGGATCGCAACAGTGAGGGCTATTCATGTTGCTCACCTTGCATTATGGCATGAAATTCAGTGCAAAGAACATGTGTGCTATGGATTGAATTGTATCCCCTCCCCACCAAATTCATATGTTGAAGCCCTAACCCCAATGTGACCGTATTTGGAGACAAGACTTTTAGGAGGTAATTAAGGTTGCATAAGGTCATAAGAATGGACTTTAGTATTGGTGGCCCTATGAAAAGAGGAAGAGAGAGATCTCTCTTTTGCCACAATGTGAGGACACAACAAGAGGGGGGCCATCGTGAGCCAGGAAGAGAGTCCTCACCAGGAACCAAATCTTCCAGCACCTTGATTTTATATTTCCCAGCTTCTAGAACTTTGAGAAATACATTTCTGGTGTTTAAACCACCCAACCTGTGACATTGTGTTATGGCCGCTGGAGCTGACTAATACGATGTATCTTACAGCTGGGGCTCTGTGCCTTTGGATGAGTTCTTTCTGCTCTTTCAGACTGAGTTTTCTAATTTGTAAATTGGCAGTAATAATCCTCATTTCACTCAAGTAGCTGGGAGGATAAATGAGACAGTAGATATCCAAAGTATGATGGCTACAGAATAACTTCTTAAAATATTACTTCCCTTCGCCATCCATTCTTTGTTTCTTATCACCTGAGCACAATAGTAAAATATAAAGGAACAATAATGTCTGAGATACCAGTTTTCAAACAGATGTAATGATAATAATAGCTAAAAATTAGTGACTGCTGACTATGCATCAGGCACTATACCTAACACTTTATGTGCATTATCTTGTTGAGTTCTCACAGAACACTGTAAAATAAATATTGTTATTCTCTTTAACAGATCAGGAAACTGAGGCTCAGAGAAGACAAATAACTTCTCAACTTTACATAGTGTAGCTGGGATTCATACCCATGTCAGTCTGAGTCCCTGGGCTGTGTTCTTAATCATTTTCTTATTCCCAAGTATATGATTATTGCTCATTCAATCCAAAGGGCACAGGAGATTCAATCACTGCTCTCATGCACCTCACTATCTCGTAGGAAAGGCAGAGTGAAAATCAATAATTAGTAAATAGTGTGATAAATGTTAAATTTGCACAGGATGCTATTGAGTACAGCGGAAGATGCCAACTGTCTGAGGAGGCCAGAAAATAGTTGCAGAATCAGTTTGCTGGACTGACAAGGTGGACAAGGACATTTTAGGCTGAGTGAATAGGCACAGAGGCATAAGGGCAGGGCTCATTGGAGACCTACATGTAGTTCTGGGTGCCTGGAGTGAAGGAAACAAACTAGGGAAATGTAGTAAATGAAGCAGGAGAGGTTTGTAGAGACCAGATTATGAAGAACATTTATATGACATACGCAGGCATTTAAACACTCTGGTACAGAATGTCTGTGTTAGAAAGCCATTCTAGTATGTCTTCCTCCTTGAGACAGTGCTTCCTCATAGAAAGGTCTGTGTCCTTTTTATCTTTGAGTATCCAAGGCCAGCAAGGGTAGTTACTCAACAAATATTTGTTCAGTGAAAACAGAAATGGAAGAATGAGAAAAACAATAGCATTAAGCACATCATAAAATATACTTTGACTGCAAGCGTACAGGGCTGGAGGGTGCCAAGAATGGGGTGATAAATAACAGTGAGAAGGGAATTATCCAGCAAAGGCAGAGTGAGGAAGATTTTGGACACTTATCAGTGGAGGGACTGGAATTAACTAATACAGAAAACCCAGAGGGTTGACGGGGGACAGGGTGAAATAGGGTGCAAGAAGAAGCTGGTTTCAAGAGAATACAGTTGGGTTTTGGATATGTTGAGTTGGAAGTGGCTGGAACCTGTAAGTTAAGATTTCTGGTTGTCACTTAGCTTTGGAAGCTAGAGCTATGGTCAGGTGGCAATACCTGGTAAAGCTGAGAGAGTGTGTGCGGAGAGACTAGAGAGTTCTGAGTTCAAACCTTAGGAATGAATAGATATTTTATATGCATTCCCGAGATTAATACTTGCTATAGAATCTTATTTCTTCTCATCAATGGTAGAGAAAGAGGAGCCTAGAATGTGGGCTCAGGAGAACTAAGAATAAGATGAATCTTGAGCATGAAATCAAAGGAAAATTCAAGGGGGTATATATTTAACCACATTACACTCTGCAGAAAGGAGTAAATTTAGCACTATTTGCTATGTGTTGTTTGGCAGTATATTTATTGGAGAAATTATATGATAGCTACAGAATTAATTTAAAAATAACTTTAAGGGTCTGCTTTGCTTGGTGCTGTATTTTTTCCCATGAGTTATATGCATTTTATATTCAGCAGTGGAAACTGAGCATTTTAAAAAAGTAAATCATACTCACAAGTGACATGTGCATGAAAAGAAAAAAAATGAAGGCTGTTGATACAGTGTAATACCAGGAGGATACAGGGAATGCAATTGCATATTTGTGCAAGGCATCATTAAATAAGCTGTTGGTAGGTGCAAAAAATAAGAGACCCACATGGAAATTTCAGAGCGACTAGTGTGCTGACTTTTCTAAGGGAAATGCTTTTTTGGATGACAATGCAAATGTACTATCTCATGAAAATGTGGGAATAGACTTTCAGTCTCTGAATAGAATGAACCTATTATGAATAGAAGCATCATTGAAGAGTCAGCATAGTAACCCATTTACAAAAATAAGGATTATTTATATGGTTGTGAAAAGCAGTTAAGACTTTTTATTATTTTTTGCATCTTAAATTATAATTGAATTTTCAACATATTTGTTGAGACTAAAAATATGTGTATCTATTTTTATGTAAAGTGTTCTATGAATACGAAAAAGAAATCCATATCTTTTAAAAAATTTAATGAAAGTATAATATATATAAGAAAAGTACACATAAGTATGCAACTCAATGATTTTTTTCACAAACTGAGCATGGCTGTAAAATCAACACCCAGACCAAGAAATAGAACATCAGCATTACCAGAGATGTTTTCTCTGAACTCCCTTCCAATCACTAAGACTAAAGACCCTCTGTCTTCTACAACATAAAATCTAAATTTTTAAACACTATGTTTTCTACCACAAAACGTATATTAGTTCATTGATGATGGTGCATTTACTGGCTCGCTTGCTTTCTCCCTTATTTAGGCTCTAAACTTGTCCATGCTGGGCTTAGCACACTCATCTTCACCAGAAGGGGCTAGTGTGGCGTTCGGAGCATGGTGGGCATGGGGTAATTCAATTGACTAATAAAGGTGGAAGCAACAGGAGCAAAGAAAACTGGAGGACAGTTGGAGCCAGGAATTCCTCCTCATGATAAACATGTTTTGGTCTCCATGATACTTAAGGACCCATGTAGGCCTGGGCCTGTTCTCCCTTGAAGCAGGACTCAGGGCAGTGATGGGGGAGGGGTAGTGATTGTCTGGGGCTGGTGCTGGGACTCGCATGACAGGACACCAGACGGGAGGGTTGATAACTGCACCATTTCTGATTCTGTTATGGCACCAGAATGATTCTCCAGTATGGTCTAAAAAAATTCTCTAGCAGAGAATATGGGCAAGGTGTTTTTTTTTTCTTTCACTCCTCCAGGAGGTTGAAATATAGTCACTTTTCAGAGGCCATAAGGAGGTTACAGTTAAAGAAAAGAATTTCACTAGTAATATTTTATCATTGCTGTTCATTCTACATGTATTTTAGAGTTTTCTTTCAACCTATTTACTGGTAAATATTAGATACATTTAAAATGAATACAAAAAGGAGAATATCAACTATATATTTTGCTGCACTTAATTACCTAAATAATATCAACAGTCTTGATTTTCTTATTCTTTCATTGTACAAATGACATTTAATTCAATGGTACTAACAATAATTAAGATTAAGTGAACACTTACTATAAACCAGCTCTGTAATTTACATAAATGAACCCTTTAGCGCCTCACAATTCTCACACCTCTTATTATATGTTGTCTTCATTTTAAGGAAATGAGGCCTAGAGAAGTTCCGCTACCAGCTAAAACCATAAACCAAGTGAATCTTTGACTAGGTATTCAAATCCAGGTCTGTGTGGTTCCAGAATCTGGACTTCTACCTAGTATAAGATACTCATCAATTCTAATACTCTGGGCTTTCACCCACTATTAGATACTCAATACTGTTTACTAATTCTTTTTCTTATTTAATGACTAAGCAGATATCCTTTTAACTAGAAAAAATAGCAGCTCTGGGAATTTTTCTTGAGTGCTGGCAGTCACTCAGAGACATTTCTGTATCACCTTGGGAAGGTTAGGGGTGGGTTCAGAGCTAGGATACAGAACTAGCAGTCGCAGGCTCCGTGTACTTCATTCAGCTTAAATTGGAATGTTGAAAAAACATCCTTGACAATTCTATCCATAGATAAAGCACTTGAAATTCTGACCAGTTCAACCACTTTGGGTAAAGATACTGTCTCTGAAGTTCCAATTAAAAATAAAAGGCTGTTACTTCCCATTATTATTTTAGCATACATGAAACCAACAAATTGGGAGAAACTGCACAAAGGGTGTCATACCAGTGAAAGCCTACCTATCAGCCAGGGAGACTCAGAAAGGCAAATGAGTCTCCTGAGATGAGACAACAAGAATTCCTTAGGCTCTGGTTATCTCTCTGACGAGGAGGGTTGAAAGGACAGGTGGTGGTCTTCTCTGGAGATAATGAACTAGCCCAGAGTGGCTTCCTGTTATTCTCCCAGAAGAGAGTCAGGGACTGAGGTCGGCCTCTCTTCCATAGGAAACCTTTCCCAGGCTCCCCTCAGGTCATTCGGCTCCTCACGCAGAGCCCTTGGCGGCCAACCCTTCGGCCTTGTTTCACACTTAGGTCCCTCTGTGGGTTTTCCAGCATCTTTGAACTTCCCCCAGTGTACCTTCAGGCATTTCTTTAAAGTGCTTGGGAACTATTTTGAAGCAGCAAATGAATGCATATGTCTGTGTTTGCTTAATATCCTAAAATACTAAAATCCCATGGAAAAGGGTTTTTGACTGCTATAATCTACAGCTGTCTCATGTAATTTTAAACACAGAAAGACACCAAATAGGTGACATGGAGGCAGGTGGAAATAAAAATAAAATACTGTTATTTTCTTTTAAAAAAAGAATCACACATGTGAAAAAGTAAATATATTCCTTTAAAATCTGGTAGATTATTTTAGGCCATATCAAGAGAGAAATGGATGGGTTCAATTAAAGATGATTGAGAAATGTTATTCTTTACTTTTGAATAGGTGTCACTTTAATTATTTGTAATTTTTATTCTCAGCTGAAGAGTAAAAAGACAAATTTTATGTCACCTGATAGCTATTATAAAACTAACCAGATACCTTTGTCTTTCTTCTTGCTTTTATATTAAGCCCTATAGACTAAGTGCCTGGCTATAAATAAAACTATTGATGTTAAAAGGTCATGGCTGTGACCTTTCGCATGTTTCTTCTCCTCTGTATCTATATACACTGTATACTTTACCCAGAGAAGAGATTCTTTATTTAAGAGAGCTTAAACTGTTCAAATTTGTAATGTACTGGGGATTTTGGAATATCTAGGGGACTTAGTGGATAAAGAACTGACCTTTCATCTCTGAACCCAGACACAGTCCAACCTCAGATAAGTGAAAAAGTTTTGTGTCGGTTGCCTGTATGATAAACTGGTACTATCCACTGTCTTCCAACCCAAATAAGCATTACTGGCAGATCTGGCCTCTCAAGAAGCACATGGAGTATAGAAATGGAATTACTTCTACTCCTAGAGAGGGTGTCTGAGTCTTCAAGATAGGATTTTAAGGTTATAAATGGGAAACATTGGCCAAAGTAGCATCTATAGCTAGAAATCCAAAAACCCATGTAAAAGCCACCCTTTCACATGTACGATTGCATGCAAATTTGAGATACTGGGATACTTTTCAAGGTTCACACATTTAGCTTTTATTTGGTATGTCTTCAGATTCAATTTAAAAAATATTTTTATTCTATTACTCTACAAGAAAACAAGTAACTTAAATGTATAGGTACTAGCAGTTGTGTGTAGCAGTATCAGGCAATGCCATTTGATGATAGCAGAGACAACTTAATGTTCACAGAAAAGTACGTGCTAGAGTTTGTAAAATATTAAATAATACAAAAATGCCTGCATTTTACTTTAGAGTCTGTGATATGAAGTTGTGACAAGTTTTCATTTTATTATTTAAATTTTACTCACCTAACATTAAAGCGGATTCCCTTTTCAAATAAACATTGGAAATAATTAAAAGAACACATAAGCTCCTTGAGGATATGATTGCTGACTTTTTACATCTTTGATTTTTCAAATATACAACCTAAGAAGGTCCAGGAGCTGCTCACAGTCTGCTTTACGATTAGTGAATGCACAATAGTCCAACGTGGTATTGTTGCATGTCCAGAGGTCATTGTATGTTGAAAAAAATCCATTAAATGTTTCAATTTTGCAGAAATAATGAGGAAGGGGAGGGTGGACAATTCCTATAAAAATATTCAAATAGATTAAAATTTTAGCAGTGGAAGATATCAGGTTTAACTTGAGAAGAAGCTTTAAAGGAAGATAATACAATGATTAAGAATCTTTATTTTCTCTTTTAGAGAGAAGACAATGGCCATTGTCATTCTATTTAGTTTAAGTAGAGCTTTCATTTACATACTACTGAGAACTTGGTATAATATGCACTTATACATCACCTATTTAAAATTAACAAAAGAAAAAGAAATATTTTTTTTCCTCCCTGATGATATATGATAAATAACAAGGAAGAATAAAGTGAAAACCACTCATTTAATCTTTTGGTTGGTTATTTTCATTTACTTTTTCATATTTTTACATGTGTTACACAATAACATATTTATTATTCTTTTCTAACAATGAAAGCTAATCTCTGAAATTCTACTTCATTATAACTTTCTCTTTAGCTATCATTCATGTTTGGGAAACTAAGTATTCACTCTATAAATCTGAAAATCACTAAGTCTTGGACATTGAAGGGAGACTTCTTGAAAATATTTATGAAAAGTTTGGTTTGATTTGAAAGTTGAAGCAAGTTAAACTCAATAAAGGTGATGAATTCAAATTCAACAGTAAAGGCAAGAATGGCTGGAAGAGACTAGGAACTTGAAAATACTTGAGGGGAATGATGCTGAGTGGTTCAAAAAAAGAGAAAGCAAAACTACTTTGATCAAAGTACATAGATGATCTGGATACTTTATATTTTTGGTGTTTACAAAAAAAGCACACAACATGCTCAAAATGGAGTCACTTGTACTAAGCCCCATGTCAGCAAAGCAAGACTTAATACCTAACCAAACTGCAGTTTCAGTTTTGCTCAGGAATTATGACTTTTAACCAGTCAACCTGGAATGACTTGTCAGTGCAGAGAGGTAATCTGCCTGATACTCCACATTTCTCCAAAGGAAAATGACCTTGCCTGTGACAGTCCCCTCTTTGCTAGAAACTTCCTTGTCTAGCCTCCTTCTACCTATAAGTCTTCCTTTTTATAGAGCTCCTTGGAGCTCCTTTTATCTGTTAGATGAAATGTTGCCTGATTCATGAAACATAAAGGAAAGCGAATTAGATCTTCAAATTTACCCAGCTGAATTTTGTTTTTAGACATTGAGTTTGGCCAAAATTGATCAAATTAACCAAATCATTACTTAATCATACTTTAGAGGAGACATGAAATTGAATGGCCAAATATTAGCTAAATAGGAATAACTATCCAAAGAAAAGAAGTAAAATCCAGTGGGTAAGAGATTGAAAAGATCAAGATATAAAAAATCCAAACCATTAGCAAATTGGAGGTGAAATAATGATGCTACACTTAATCTTCAAAGACTAGATTAGAAATATGGCTAAAAATCTGAGAAGCATTGTAGTAGAATACTGATATGAGAAAAAATAAAGTTAAAATTCAGGTTTTGTGACTAAGGAGTTCTGGGTTTATATCTTAAGATCTTTTAAGATGATCTATTTCTTTACATAGTTCTTCAAAAGGAGATTGGATGTAATCTGTAAGAACCATTTAGAAATGGCTTATTTTGGAAATCTTACCTTCTTACACTCTCTATTTTTTGTTACCTAACATAGGAAACTAAATATGAAATCTCCAGAATTCTGGCAACACTACCTAACAATTTCACCCTTTCCAAATCTTTCGTTTATAAAGTTTTGTTTATTTTTAGAAACTACAGAAATGAAGCTTTCAGTTACTTTACTTTATGCAAATCACTGCATTCTCATGGCAGAGCTATGCAACCAGACGTATGCAAAAATCACATTCATGTGAATTCAATATTTTCATGACCTTTCTCTTTGCATCTACAGTGTGCATAACAATTACAGTTTAAATAAATTACTTATTAACATGTGTATCTTACCAGACATGAAGGGTAAGATCATGTCCATTTTTGTACCATTGTATCTGAGGTGCCTAACATCAGTTAGTGTGTGACACATAGTAGGTGCTTAATAACTCTTTAATGGATGACTGAATCAATGAATGAAGAACCCCTTGAGCTTTCATTTAGACTTAATTCACATATAAGAAAATAGATACCTGCAATCTAGTGGCTTTCCATGACTTAGAAATGATTTTTGAATGATAAATAATACTTTTTATAATTTCATTGACTTGGAAACAAGCATTTTTCTAGAAACTAAACAGGAAATACATAATCACGAGCACTAAAAGAAAAATTTAATGAATAAAATACCAACTTACCTAAGAAAATGAAAGTCTCTGGTGTTCATCATACATTTTTTCTTCAAAATTTATTTATATTTCTCATATATAAGACATTGTTCAGTGATGTCATTAAATCAAACTGTAATTTAAAACCATGTCCACTTCAATGTCTGCAGGCACTCTATGCATAGTAAAAGCAAGGGAAGACCACTTGCTTTAAAGATGATAACACCTTTGGAATGTTAATAGTGTAAAACCTTCTAAAGGAAAATTTTCTTTACTGAATAAGGAAAGAGTCAGATCGGCTTAGTCCATTTTGCACCTTTGTGCTAGGGAATCTCTAGGTTTAAATTACAGCAGCTTCAGTCTTTGCTTTTCAATCCCTTAATCCTTAAGGAGCAGAGGTTTCAGTTCAAGACAACTTCACACAGAACATAAGAAAAGACTCTGGGAGCCTACCTCAAGTATAATGATCTTTTTTTCAGCTGTGATCTTTCACTTGCATCCCATAGTAAAAATGACTTTGAGGCAAACCAGTGTCAAATAATTAATGCATTTTCAGCGTAGGACTTTTTTCCATTATGCTATAAGGCAATGCATGAAAAGCAATAAATACTTTCATGTAAGCCACTTATACCTGTGGTTTTCATCACTGTTTCACTGGGATCCCTCACATTAGAGAAACTTTGTGAGGTGCCTAAGTTGAAATGGAAAGAAAAGCTGGCCTGGGAGGTTTTACATCTGGTAGCCTACCCCATTACTTAACCAGGCTACATCTTAAAAAAAAGTTATACAGGTTGAATTGGGGCAATTATGTTCTGATCTAAGACATATATATTTGCCGATTATTTCCAGGTGTTTCTCTAAAAACATGTTTTCTTGATCTGTAATTAATATTTTGCTAATGGAGCTCGAGCAAAATGCAAAAAACCACTCACCATTTCTCTGTACTGTAAACGATAAGAACTAATAGTAACCATATTAAGATTCTTAGGTTTTTAAGCATTATCCTAGTTTGTGTCACAACTATTATTTAAAGTTATAATATCCAGGTGCTGTGTATGGTATTTGATCAAAGGGAATGGAAATGTAATGAGTTATAAGTTTTCTCCCTGAGGACTCAAACTGTACATAATGGGAGAGGGTGTGATTTATTTTCTGAGTCATTCTGGAAACAGTTATGAAAACCTTTAGTTAAATGTTGGTAACCAGGGTTATTGAATCTGCTGATATTTACCGCTTATGGGGGGGCTTATAGGAGTGTTTTTTTTTTAAGGAGAAAACTGAACTAAAATGTTTTTTAAAAAAACTCTGCATATCAGAAAGAATTACTGTCACCTGCTGATTTTTTACTGAATATTTCCAGACTCTATATGACATGCTCATAGAATAAAAAAAAAAATCAAGACTTCAAAACTGACCTTTATAGAGATAACAAAAAGTGACACCTGATTTTTCTTTTGATGGTGATGCATACATCCCCTAAATTACAATGAACAGTAGAGCTATAATTCTATGAGAACATTTCTAATTTTTCTCACATTAACCTTGTGTTAAGAAATGCTGACAACTTTGAATTACAGGACGATATCCACTTCCCATTCTCTGCCGTCAGTGAAAATGATCAGTCCTTCCCCTTTAAGCAAATGCAAAAAGGAAGAATCAGAAGAGGGTGAACAGGTTTTTTTTTTTTTTGATCTTCCTCAAATATTGTTTGACCTTAATCACTGTCTTCCAACAAGCTTAATGTGACATCACCTTGAAACAAAAACACACAGCTCTCAAGTCTGGCTCTGGAATGAAAAAGCCCTGATTATTAGTCCTCTGTGTGATCTTTTCAGATTGCACTGATGAGATGAAGTTTAATCTCGTTTCTCTCCTCTCCAGTACCACAAACCACAGGCAGTTTAAGGCAGCCTGAAAATCTCTTACATCTGGAAGAGCAGTAATTCATGGGATTTCGCCTGACAGCCATGACAGGCAGCAGGGCAGCCAGAAACAACCATCTCTTATGTTGTGCTATTTGCAAAAATTCAGAAGAGGAGGCGTCAGCACAGGACCACATCCTTCTTTAGCATATGTTAGTGGAGAAAACCCTTTTATTTTCTGCCAGATGCTTCATGAATAGGTCCTAAATATTACTTAGACAGTAGCTATCACTTCCAAACAAAATTCCTGGGTGTCTGCTAAGCTGCAAAGCATATGAAGGCCTATTGTCTGGCCAAGGGTCATGGTTAAATTTGCACTGATTTTTTAAAATAGAGATTTCAGATTCGACATGTGATTTATAGGCATTTGCACACCCTGCTGTGCATGAATATGATACCATCTTCTGAGGAGGATTATTTCATGAAATGTATATGGGATTTAGCTACAGTAACTTTTACTGGGCAGCTTAGAATGGCCAGCAAAGTACTAGAATTTACTGCGGCACCGCTTGTGCTGTCAGGCTCAGGCTTGGTGTTTATGATTTCTGCAGAAGCAGAAATAAACAACTTCTCCTTAATGGCTTTCTTTATGTGTAGGCAGCAGCGGTCCTATCTGGTCTCACAACAGTAGCTGCTTCTGCAGCCGGGCCCACTTCATGTGGAACCAATGTCGGAAAATTTGCATTTCTGCTTTTCTGAGTTTTCTGTGGCAGTAGCCAGAAGTGAGAAATAGACTGCAAATGTTTGAATGGGTAGCATTCCACTCTACTGTTTTCAGTGCTATAAATACATTGCGGCTAGAATGACTCAATTTTTAGACTCTGACAGAGAGAAGAGAAGGAAATGGCCGGATTTATTTTCAGATTGCATATTGTCAGAAACCCTGTAAAAGTATTCATCAAAGGAAATTTAAATGACTTCTCTGGGTCTGTTTTCCCAAAGTGTGTGATACAGTGAAGGTACCATTCGGTATGTATTTTGAGGTATATTTAAGCAATGTTCAGAATTGTATGAGGCATAAGCACAAGCATATTAATATGTTAAATATATATTTGCCTATTTTGACAAAAATTTTAAAAGATAATTATCTAAAACTGCCCTGATGTAACAACAGTTTTTAAAGTGGCAAAGAATGTTGACATGCGCCTTACATAGGAGCAGGCAGAAAATACATTTTTAAAAAACGAGACAACCGTTTCATGCCAAAGAAAAACAATTCCTTTGCCAAACTACACATTGTTAACTTAAAATGTGTTCCATGTGGAAATAGGAAGACTGATTTTAAGGAAAGGCTAGTGATCTGAAGTCAGCTGGCTCCGTGCCTGTCAACTACACATTTTGGCTTCTAGTTTTACAGCTAGAATTGGAAATATTTATTTCCCCTCTTTAAGACTAGTTCTTTTCCTTTGCCTAGTAAACCAGGGAACTTGCCTGTAAACATGCATATAGAGAAAACGACTTCCAGGCGATATGCAAGGGAAGAGTAATTTAAAATCTCTTGTAGACAATGTATTACAGGTTGGAAAGATTGCATTTTATTCTGCTCTCATTTTTGTCCAGCCCTTTTGCCAGCATTTTTGTATACTCATCACATTTTCTAGAAAGAAATTAAATTACTGAAAGCTTCAGCTCTTGAGTTTGAAAGCTTATGACCATGAGACAGACACATATTTGGAAGACTTATGTCTCTGCTGGTGACAATATTTACCTATCACCACTGTCTAGAATTATCAGTATCAAGAAGCCGTCAGATAGCCTGTTACTGGTTTCTTTGAAGTAATCATTATATCGTGGTCTTATGCAGATTACAGATGGATTCTGAAAGGTTGCATGAATCCACAGCAATGAACAGTCACTGGAAAGACATAACAAAGGAAAAGAGTCTTGATAATGTTTAAAAAAATTATCTAAAGTTCGCTGGCTAGTCTCATAAGATTTACACTGGGCCACTTCATTTATGAACTTTTTTCAGCATTTGATCCTTGCAATGAGGAAGGGATATAGGAGAAACATTCCATCAGAATATTCTTACATTGTTTTATGTCATATGAAATAGTGGGAAACAGAACTTCGCGGATATGTGGAGTTGTAGCCTTTACTTCAGTTTCATTCTCCAAAAGATAACACCAGAGGCTTTTAGTAGCCAGATTTTTCGTAAGTCTGAGTGGGAAAGAGCTATTTACTGCAATTCTGAGAGCTTAAGCCTCCTCCTTTTCATGCATACCCTTTGCTAGAATACCCAAGTTTTATTTATGATTTTGGATTTTATTTCACAGCATTCCAGTTTAGTTTAGCATGATGTATTTAATAAGCATGTCGACTGTCTTAATTACCCTATAAAGCAGGGTTCCATTGGCATTTGACCCTCCACAGCATTCCAGAGAAACTACAGGACCATGATAATTACCAACCGCCTGTGAGAAAATTAAACAAAAAGGCCCAACTTTTAAACCACCATTTTAAACGACCTATTACATTGCAGGAATAAATCATTGATGAAATAGCCTGCTTAACAGGAAAATAGCTATTCCATAGCAAAGAATTTCCCCTTGCATGATCATGAAGAGAATATTAAGTATTCTTCAGCTCAAAAGGTTAGATTTTATGTCTGTCCAATGTCTTTTAATGACACATTTTTGTGTAATTTTACTGTAATCAAAGCCTTTTCCAATAGAGGTTACAGACTGTGGATATTTTGTCAGTCTTAAACATTTTGCTATGCAGAGAATATTAAATATACTTAGATATGGCCAGAGGGAAAAAAATCTGTTTATAATTGGAGAAAATTTAAATTACAAGATCTATGAATAGTTTTATTTCCTTTGATTAGCATAGCCATTGCTATACATTTTGCAAAAATGTGCTAATCGATCTCTCTGTGTGATGATTGATTTATTAATTGCTGCCATAGTCCAAAAAATAGTGACCTGCTTTGAAGGTCTAAATGTCTGGATTAATTTGAGAGTGGTGCCAGTATGTCATAACTAATCATGATACATTGGTACGTTGATTTCTTTGTAATAGTTCTATCATTCTGAAGCTCAACACACATAAAGCTTAATTCTTTATATCCGCACATTCCCCACTGATAAATATTTGTTTTTTGAAAATTGATGATTTCCTATTATAGTTCCCAGGGTGACATTAGAGACAGAATAGATAACTCCTTTCTGATCTCACTGTAATCTGAAGATTAAGATCATCACTTAAAAAATTTTTTGAATACAACTCAATTAAAGACACAAAAATTGTAAGTGTCTATTCTTTTTTGCAATAATTTTGACTCACTTCTTTGTAAAAGGTAAGATAAGCACATGTGCCTGGGGTCACATAAGGTCCATTTCCAACTTTCTAATATTGACCTTTTTTATTTTTTGGGGGGGTATTGGCAAATTGCCTGGGGCCCAGGGAAGCCGGCCAATGGGTACTAGAAAAAATTGGGTGAACAAGTGTGCTTTTTTGGCGAGGATCTATAGTAGAAAAGACTATAGTGAGGCATCCCAACATCCCATACTCATTCTGCTGCTTACTGTTGTGTGATCTTCAATAAATGGCTCACCTTCTCTAAGTTTCAGTTTTCTCACTGGTAAAATAGAGATAATGGTAGCTGTTTCACAAGGTTTTGGGGAGATTAAAAAGATAATATATGCAAGATATCTTCTGTAATGTCTGACTCATAATAGTTATTCAGTTTTTGTTGCATTTGATTTTTTTTTTTTGGCTGTGACCCCAACTGAGTTCACAGTAATCTGACTAATGCTTTGTTAAATATTTTCTTATTGAAACCCACACAAAAGCTCCAAGGTTTAACACTGAAAAGTGATCACCAATAAGTAAAGAGTGGCTTATCAAGGAGCCTTAATCCATTTCCTGGACCATTTGTGCTATATAAATTATTATGGCCACCAATGACAGTTTCCAGTGGTAAATTCCTCACTGCTCTTCAAAAATCTTTTCCCAGTCATACATTATTCCATTGGTTCTTTTTAGCACAGCGTAAGAAGGCTAGATCTTAAGGTAAAATACTATGAAAGAAAGAATAAGATACATAAGGAAAAACTTTAAGAAGTTCTTGAGGTGGAGATTTCTTACTCTTATCATCATTATCTCTTACCAACGTCTTTCCAGTTTTAAGATCTAAACCCAAAAGACTTGTGTCCACGTTTCTCTGGTATGTATCTTCACATTCCCAGTTGCCTATTGAAAGAATACCTCATCTTCCATTGGAAAACTCTTCTTTGACATGTTAAGCTCTGGTATTTAGACTTAGTGCTAAACATTAGCCTTGCCATCCACATAGGACTTTTCAACTCAAATAAAGGTTTGGGTCTGAGAAACAACCTCCTCTCCATAGAGTGGTATCACAAATTATCTCACTCTTTAGGTGAGACATATAGGGAACAGTTAGGTAAACAAAAGCACTACAACCTAATATAATTCCCAAAGTCACAATTACTGTAATAACAATGAAACTGAATTTTTTATGAAAACAAATCTCAGTATTGGCCCTGGTATAAAATTATCCAGGTGAAGATGAACAGCCCTGATCCAGTAGCTCCTGAAATCCATTTTCAGTTAAGGAGTTGCCTCAGAAGTTGCCTTACCTTACTGATTCCTTAAGTCACCAGCTCCTAGACCCCAGGACCCTAATATGATCCTGAACAGGATTCAGGACTGATGACTTGGATGGGAAAATTTATAATTTTATTTTTATGAATCTCAAAGTAAAATTTATAATTTTGTTCAAATTAGAATGCAAACAACAAACCATGGTAATAGCAGCACCTGTGATGTTACCAAAATATATCTATTTTCATATCATATTACACATATGGCAGATATTATTTATGCTCATCAATATTTCAAAATTGTATGAGGCAGTAATTTGGTCTGTTACTATGTCATATTATTTTATGCATTAATAAGGAAGTAAATATGTTACTATATCATAGATTATGCTTTTTTTAATTTCAATAACTACATTTAAGTATCACAGTATTCCTTTGCAATCCTATATGTTGCATTTTATAGATGTAAATGCATTATTCTCAAGAGGGGTATTTAGACTCCTCCAGACAGCCAGTGGGGTCTATGGCACAAGAAGTTTGAGAATTTATGCTGTGGACATCATTTCTAACCAGCAAACCGCTGTTTTTCTGGTGGTTGACTCTGCTTTCCTCATCAATGAGGAGAGAAAGAAGTGATTCAAGCTGGTCATATTGGTTTCTTTTCACCCAGGTTTTTCAGACTATAAATGGCAATAAAATACTCTTTTCTTTTTGATGAAGATGTGGTATATAGGCTCAGGAAGTCCTGTTTACTACTAGGTGAAGGAAGTTCAGTGGTAGAAGAAAATAAAGGAACAAGCAACATAAGAGAAAGAGGTAGAGAGAAGAAAGTTCTGAGAGTTGTTCTTTTTTTTATAATTTATTTTATTATCATTAATTTACAATTACATTTGCAATATTACGATTATTAAACTACCCCTTCATCAGGTCCCCTCCACCAACCCCATTACAGTCACTGTCCATCAGCGTAGTGAGATGCTATAGAATCACTGCTTGTCTTCTCTGAGTTGTACAGCCCTCCCCATGCCCCCCTAACATTACATCTGCTAATCATAATGCCCCGTTTTTCCCTCTTATCCCTCCCTTCCCGCCCATCTTCCCCAGTCCCTTTCCCTTTGGTAACTATTAGTCCGTTCTTGGGTTCTGTGGTCTGCTGCTGTTTTGTTCCTTCAGTTTTTTTCTTTGTTCTTATACTCCACATATGAGTGAAATCATTTGATACTTGTCTTTTTCGGCTTGGCTTATTTCACTGAGCATAATACTCTAGCTCCATCCATGTTGTTGCAAATGGTAGGATTTGTTTTCTTCTTATGGCTGAATAATATTCCATTGTGTATATGTACCACCTCTTCTTTATCCATTCATCTACTGATGGACACTTAGGTTGCTTCCATTTCTTGGCTATTGTAAATAGTGCTGCGATAAACATAGGGGTGCATATGTCTTTTTCAAACTGGGCTGCTGCATTCTTAGGAATGGAATTCCTGGGTCAAATGGTATTTCTATTTTGAGTTTTTTGAGGAACCTCCATACTGCCTTCCACAATGGTTGAACTAATTTGCATTCCCACCAGCAGTGTAGGAGGGTTCCCTTTTCTCCACATCCTCGCCAACATTTGTTGTTGTTTGTGTTTTGGATGTTGGCCACCCTCACTGGTGTGAGGTGATATCTCATTGTGGTTTTAATCTGCATTTCTCTGATGATTAGTGATGTGGAGCATCTTTTCTGTGCCTGTTGGCCATCTGAAATTCTTCTTTGGAGAAGTGTCTATTCATGTCCTCTGCCCATTTCTTAATTGGATTATTTGCTTTCTGTTTGTTAAGGTGCATGAGTTCTTTATATATTTTGGATGTCAACCCTTTATCAGATACGTCATTTATAAATATATTCTCCCATACTGTAGGATGTCTTTTTGTTCTACTGATGGTGTCCTTTGCTGTACAGAAGCTTTTCAGCTTGATATAGTCCACTTGTTCATTTTTGCTTTTGTTTCCCTTGCCCGGGGAGATATGTTCATGAAGAAGTTGCTCATGTTTATGTCCAAGAGATTTTTGCCTATGTTTTTTTCTAAGAGTTTTATGGTTTCATGACTTACATTCAGGTCTTTGATCCACCTTGAGTTTATCTTTGTGTATGGGGCTAGACAGTAGTCCAGTTTCATTCTCTTACATGTAGCTGTCCAGTTTTTCCAACACCAGCTGCTGAAGAGGCTGTCATCTCCCCATTGTATATCCAAGGCACTTTTATCAAATATTAATTGACTGTATATGTTTGGGTTAATGTTTGGATTTTCTATTCTGTTCCACTGGTCTGTGGGTCTGTTCTTGTGCCAGTACCAAATTGTCTTGATTACTGTGGCTTTGTAGTAGAGCTTGAAGTCAGGGAGTGTAATTCCTCCTGTTTTATTCCTCCTTCTCAGGATTGCTTTGGCTATTTGGGGTCTTTTGTGGTTCCATGTGAATTTTAGAATTCTTTGTTCCAGTTCATTGAAGAAAGCTGTTGGTAGTTTGATAGGGATTGCATTGAATCTGTAGATTGCTTTAGGTAGTATAGCCATTTTGACAATATATATTCTTCCTAGCCAAGAGCATGGGATGCATTTCCATTTGTTAGTGTCCTCTTTAATTTCTCTTAGGAGTGTCTTGTAGTTTTCAGAGTACAGGTCTTTCACTTCCTTCGTTAGGTTTATTCCGAAGTATTTTATTCTTTTTGATGCAATTGTGAATGGAATTGTTTTTCTGATTTCTCTTTCTGTTAGTTCATCATTAGTGTATAGGAAAGCAACAGATTTCTGTGTGTTACTTTTGTATCCTGCAACTTTGCTAAATTCAGATATTAGTTCTAGTAGTTTTGGAGTGGAGTTCTTAGGGTTTTTTATGTACAGTATCATGTCATCTGCAAATAGTGACAATTTGACTTCTTCTTTACCAATCTGGATGCCTTGTAAGTCTTTGTTTTGTCTGATTGCCATAGCTAGGACCTCCAGTACTATGTTGAATAACAGTGGAGACAGTGGGCATCCCTGTCTTGTTTCCGATCTTAGAGAAAAGCTTTCAGCTTCTCCCTGTTAAGTATGATGTTAGCTGTGGGTTTGTCATATATGGCCTTTATGATGTTGAGGTGCTTGCCATCTATACCCATTTTGTTGAGAGTTTTAATCATGAATGCATGCTGAATTTTGTCAGATGCTTTTTCTGCATCTATGGAGATGATCATGTGGTTTTTGTTCTTCTTTTTGTTGATGTGGTGGATGATGTTGATGGATTTTCGAATGTTGTACCATCCTTGCATCCCTGGGATGAATCCCACTTGATCATGGTGTATGATCCTCTTGATGTATTTTTGAATTCGGTTTGCTAATATTTTATTGAGTATTTTTGCATCTACGTTCATCAGGGATATTGGTCTGTAATTTTCTTTTTGGTGAGGTCTTTGCCCGGTTTTGGTATTAGAGTGATGCTGGCTTCATAGAATGAGTTTGGAAGTATTCCCTCCTCTTCTATTTTTTGGAAAACTTTAAGGAGAATCGGTGTTATTTCTTCTCTATATGTCTGGTAGAATTCAGAGGTGAAGCCATCAGGTACAGGGGTTTTGTTATTGGGTAGTTTTTTGATTACCGATTCAATTTCATTGCTGGTGATTGGTCTGTTTAGTTTTTCTGTTTCTTGCTTGGTCAGTCTTGGGAGGTTTTATTTTTCTAAGAAGTTGTCCATTTCTTCTATGTTTTCCAGCTTGTTAGCATATAGATTCTCATAATAGTCTCTTATAATTATTTGTATTTCTGTAGGGTCCGTTGTTATTTTTCCTTTCTCATTTCTGATTGTGTTTATGTGTGTAGATTCTCTTTTTCTCTTAATGAGTCTGGCTAGGGGTTTATCTATTTTATTTTTTCAAAGAACCAGCTCTTGCTTTCATTGATTTTTTCTATTGTTTTATTCTTCTCAATTTTATTTATTTCTTCTCTAATCTTTATTTTGTCCCTCCTTCTGGTGACTTTGGGCCTCATTTGTTCTTCTTTTTCCAATTTCAGGAATTGTGTCTTTATTCATTTGGGAATGTTCTTCCTTCTTTAAATAGGCCTGGATTGCAATATACTTTCCTCTTAGAACTGCCTTTGCTGCGCCCCACAGAAGTTGTGGCTTTGTGTTGTTGTTGTCATTAGTCTCCATATATTCTTTGATATCTGTTTTGATTTGGTCGTTAGCCCATTAATTAATTAGGAGAATGTTGTTAAGTCTCCATGTATTTGTGAGCCTTTTTGATTTCTTTCTAAAATTTATTTCTAGTTTTATACCTTTGTGATCTGAGAAGTTGGTTGATAGGATTTCAATATTATTGAATTTACTGAGGTTCTTTTTGTGGCCTAGTATGTGGTCTATTCTGAAAAATATTCCATGTGCACTTGAGAAGAATGTGTATCCTGTTGCTTTTGGGTGCAGAGTTCTGTAGATGTCTGTTAGGTCCATCTGTTCTAGTCTGTTGTTCAGTGCCTCTTTGTCTTTACTTATTCTCTGTTTGGTTGATCCGTGCTTTGGAGTGAGTTGTGTGTTGAAGTCTCCTAAAATGAATGTATTGCTGTCTATTTCCTCCTTTAAATCTGTTAGTATTTGTTTCACATATGCACATATGCTGGCGCTCCTGTGTTGGGTGCATATATATTTATAATGGTTATATCTTCTTGTTGGACTGACCCGTTTATCATTATGTAATGTCCTTCTTTATCTCTTGCTACTTTCTTCATTTTGAAGTCTATTTTGTCTGATACAAGTACTGCAACACCTTCTTTTTTCTCCTTGTTGTTTGCATGAAATATCTTTTTCCATCCCTTCACTTTTAGTCTGTGTATATCTTTGGGTTTGAGGTGAGTCTCTTGTAAGCAGCATATAGATGGGTCTTGCTTTTTTATCCATTCTGTTATTCTGTGTGCTTTGATTGTTGCATTCAGTCCATTTACATTTAGGGTGATTATTGATAGATATGTACTTATTGCCATTGCTTGCTTTAGATTCGTGGTTACCAGAGGTTCAAGGGTTGCTTCTTTACTATTTAACAATCTAACTTAACTTTCTTGTTAAGTTATTGTAAATGCCATCTGATGTTTCTTTATTTCTCTCCCTTCTTATTCTTCCTCCTCCATTCTTTATATACTAGGTGTTTTGTTCTTTGTCTTTAGTTAGTATTTGAATGGTCTGCTTTCTTTGCTATCATTTGTTTTCTCTGGTGACATCTTTTTAGCCTTAGGGGTGCTTCCCTCTAGGGCAGTCCATTTAACATATCCTGTAGTGCTTGTTTATGAGAGGCAAACGCTCTCAACTTTGCTTTGTCTGAAAATTGTTTAATCCCTCCATCATATTTAAATGATAATCATGCTGGATACAATATTCTTGGTTCGAGTCCCTTCTTTTTTCATTACGTTAAATATATCATGCCATTCTCTTCTGGCCTGTAAGGTTTCTGTTGAGAAGTCTGATGATAGTCTGATGGGTTTTCCTTTGTAGGTGATCTTTTTTCTCTCTCTAACTGCCTTTAATACTCTGTCTTTATCTTTGTTCTTTGCCATCTTAATTATTATGTGTCTTGGTGTTGTCATCCTTGGGTCCCTTGTGTTGGGAGATCTTTGGGCTTCCGTGTAGTGCGAGACTATTTCCTTCCCCAGCGAGGAAAGGTTTTCAGCAATTGTTTCTTCAAAGGCACTTTCTATCCCTTTTTCTCTCTCTTCTTCATCTGGTACTCCTATCATGGAAATATTGTTCCGTTTGGATTGGTCACCCAGTTCTCTTAATATTCTTTCATTCGTAGAAATCCTTTTATCTCTCTCTGCCTCAGCTTCTCTGTATTCCTGTTCTCTGATTTGTATTCCATTAACAGTCTCTTGCATCTCATCCAGTTTGCTGTTAAGCCCATAGATCACTTATCTGATTTCTGCATTGTCTTTCCTCACTTCCCTCACTTCCTCCCTCAGGTCTTGCACATTTCTCTAGATCTATCAGCATGGGTATGACTTTTATTCTGAATTCTTTTTCAGGAAGACTGTGCATTTCCATTCCTTCAGCCTCCCTCTCTCAGGTTGTCTGGTTGATTTTAGTCTGGATCATATTCCTCTGTGTTTTCATGGCTATAGAAGTGGTCCCTGGTAGTTGCCATGTATGTCAGCTGGGCTCTTTAAGACTTTAAAAAGAGGGGGAAAAAAAAAAGATAGAAAGAAAATAAAATAAAAAAGAAAGAAAAGAAAAGACAAAAACACAACAAACAAACAAACAAACAAAGAAAACGTCCACCGATAGTAGATTCTGTGGGGATGCTGTACGTGGCGCTGTTGCCCGGCTATTCCTCAGCCACGGCCGCGTTCCGCAGGGCCCTTTATAGCTCTGGCTGGGGTGGGAACGAATGGGAGGCTATTGATCTCTGTGAGAAGTCTAAGTGCAGCCACCCTTTCCCAGTAGCCAGCTAAGGGATCCGAAACTCCCCTGGACTCCAGCCTGCTGGGCTGAGGGTGCCGGGGTGATCTGGCTCCTCCGCTGGGCTCCTGTCTCTTTAAGACCGCTGAAGAAAGCACACGGTTTTCTTTATTTTTTTTTTTCCTTCCCGGGTGCCGGCTGCAATGACCCTGGCATGTTCCCCGCTCAGATCCTGCCCCTCTGTATGTCTCCAATCTCCGCTACACCATGCTATGTGTGTCAGCTCTCACCGCACAGATCACCAGGGCTGGTTATTTCACAGGGTATACTTCCACTCCCCCCGGCTCTGAATCCTCTCCTCCTGCCACTGCGCTGGGGTGGATGAGTGCTCGGGTCCTGCCAGGTCGCAGCTCAGTATCTTACCCGCCTCTTGGGGTACCGTGTCCTCTCGGGTGTAGCTGCCCGCTGTGTGCTTTCCTGTGTATTCTGGTCTCTCTTTTAGGAATAGTTGTATTTGCTGTATTTTTGTAGATAAATATAGTGTTGGGAGGAGATTTCTGCCGCCCTGCTCACACCACCATCTTCCCGAAGTCCAGCCACTGTAATTTTTATACAATTTAATTTTAAGAATAAATTGTTTTAATTTTTTAAAAGATATGCATCATATTTTAGGTTTGTTAGAGCTACTTTTCAAGTAGAAATTAGAGTAATATCTTTTGGAAAGAAATTGGGTAATATTTTGAATTTCTCTCTTAAATAATAGAAAATTCATGCACATAAATATTTTTCCAGTCATTTCGTTTGATACCCAATCGATCATTTTTATGAAGATGCTTGCTTTCTTTCATCTGGAGTAAAGTTTCTTCTGTTATTTTTGTGATTATTTTTCTCTTTACTTTTCATTTTCCCATATTTCCAGTTCCATTATTTGCTTTGTTCCTATGTCACTGCTCTTCTTGAAAGTTCATCAGTTTCTTCTAAATTTAGGATGACTTATTGGCCTCAATTTCTCAACTATTTAATTTTATGGTCAGTGCCTCTTTGGTAGTTTTTTATTTTTTGTATGGTATTTTTATTTGCCATTCATGTGAAAGCATATTCTCTGAACTCATGTTGTTTGATTTATCTTAATGATGTTCCTTTTGAAACATTGTAAACAGCATATGCCATAGAACATAAAGGGACAAGAAATCTTTTACATACAAAAATAGTTTTTCAGAATCCTAAAATAATTCTTTCCAACCGTTGTGCCATTAATGCGTCTAATTATGTTTTTTTAACATTCTCCCATTTGACAAACTGAATTTGTTGCTGGAAATTCAAATATACTCTGTCAGAGACATCACAGACTAGTCTTCATATACTTATGTTACAGACAAAAGGAGAATAGGGTTTATGCTTACTCTGATTTCCCCTGGATGGCTTGCTGATCCAGTTTGTCATAACATGCAACGGCTGTGTTAACTATAGTGCTGCTTGACCACGCAGAGGGCCTACGCTTGTCCAGTGGCTGCTTCTTCCAGAGGCTATGGTAATCATAGGTTCTGAGTCATGCTTGGGGGCAGTTGCTCCTCTCTAACCACCGTGCTTACTAGCCTTTCAATATTTTCAGCTGCTACCAGACTGGGAGCTTAGTGGGGCTCATGCCAAGTTGGAATTCTTTGTGATGAATTACCAGACAGACCACCAATGCTCAGGGATCTAGACACCAATGCTCAAGGTTTTCTTTTGTATATTCCTTTGTTTTGGTTCTAGCTCAAAGATAGTTGGTGCATAGTTCCCTTTTCTAAAGGACACAATTGTCCTTTCACAAACCCACTAACAGTGCTTACATTTCAATCCGGCTGCACTTCATGCCAAGTCATGGCTGAAAATGAGTTTTGTACCCAGTGCATCTCAGAGGTCATACTACCATTGTTTTCTGAATGGCTTAGCTTGTTCCTACCAACTCTTGTGGGAAGATCTCTTCCATGTGGTGATTTAGGTTCCTGATCCTTCTGTTTAAACAGTGGCATAATTTCCTGACCTATTTCCCCCTGCATTACTTGTCTATTAGCAAGGGAGTTCAACTGTTTAATATTTAATGTCTCTCATTTCAGTGTTGTGACATTTATTTTTATTAAGTAATGTGTTTTAAAAATTTCTCTTCTCTCCACACAAATGTTTTGCTGAAATTAATATAAATAAAATTATAAGTCACTAATATAAATAAAATTACAGGTCATTTATTTGCACTTAGCGTAAATGAATTTTAGTTGTTGATGATTGAATCATTAGGTACTTCCAAACATCTTGCACATATTTTCTTAACTCAGGTTTGTCTAAGTGGATAAGAAATTCTTATCCTGTTCCCCTAGGGGTTTTACAACCAATGTACAAATTAGAAAAAGTGAAAAAAAGGCATTTAGACATTGGCTTTTAAATTGAGGTTCCTTTTATCAAGTGTTTACTTTCAAGAGAAGTCGAAGTCTCTTGGAAGATTTGTGATAAAATGTTTTTTCTGATGTCTGTGTCAGAAAAAAAAAAACCACCCACTTTAGGCTTTCTAATAGAAATTCATAATGAGGTCATTTTGTGAGTTTCATGATTTATGCAATTTGGAAACTGCATCAATTTCTATTTCTTTTTATCTTTGTTTTCAAATAAAATTTTATATTAAAAATTGTTGCATATTAAAATAGTTATATATTTCTGAAGCTTTGGGATAAAATTACTCAAAGTATACATATACTTAATGTATATTTTACATTTTGCTAGATATGTATTTTTCTTCAACTTCTAAAGGAAGTCTTATATCCCTTTCTAAGAGAAAAAGTAGCCACTTGAGACCTTAAGTAATTCTTTTCTTTCCACAAATACTACAATGTGTTTTGGACCATTTTCTTTCTCTATACTTGATTACACCATATAGTTTTATCAATATGTTGACTTGCAGACCACATATATCTCTTTACTCACTACTTACTCTTTCTTCAAACAGTCATTCCGATTGCTGGGAAATTTAACATCTTCCATGAATACTCTTGAAACTTATTTCCCTACTGTCACCAATGACCTCCCTCTTACCAAATGTATTTATATTTAATCGTCCTTCATCATTTCATAGCTGGTGACACTTGTCATAATCTCTCCCTTTTGAAATGTAGTTCCCTAATTGGCTTTGGTGATCTCCTGTCTGTCTTCCCAGAGATTTCCCTTAGCTCTTCCTCCATTCTCAACTTCAGCACATATGTTCTCAATACTCTTTTAACAAACTAATTTCATCCAATGTGTCTATATAGCATCTCTATGCAAATGACTCCAAATATATTTATCCAGCCTGAATTTGTACTGTGACCCCAGCATCAATTTATATCTGTACTTAATTAGCATCCCTAACTTGGTATCTTGCCAGCACCTCAATTATAATATTTCCAAAAATACAATGACATGATCTGCTAAACCCATTCCTCTTGCTGTCTTTATTTATCTTACTGAAACTTCAGTGTTCCAGGTTCCCCAAGTCAGTACATGTACCTCATTTCTATTTTTCCCTCTTGTTATAATCAATTGCTCATCAAGATTTATGCTTGATCCTACATCCAGATCATTTTTTAAGTCCATGTTTCTTTTTATTTTCACTTCTGTTTTCTTAATTCAGTCCTCATTCCTCCCTGTTGGGATTACCTCCACAGCCTCCTATTTTCTCGTTGCCTTCAGTTATTTCCTGTATCACACAATCCATCCCCCTTCCCCAGATCAACCCTTCTAAAATATTGCTCTGTAGCAGATACAGTAAGGCTTCAGAAACAAACAAAAAGCTAGTAACTTAATACCACGAAAGATGACTTTTCATTTTTTCTCATCAGGTTACCTGAGAGCAGTGGGGCACTTGCCTCGGTATTTCCTCCCTGAGGCATCTAGCCTGAAAGGACCTCCCCAATCTGAAGTGTCAGCCTTGCTCTGTCAGGGGAAGAGAAGGCGGCAGATGGCACAGCAGCTCTATAACCTTTCACCTGGCAAACGACCCGTTTCACTTCTGTCACATTCTCTTGACCAAAGAAAGGCACAAATACTTATCTAATTTTACAGAAAATTAAAATTGTTCATATAATTATCTAATTTATAGAAAATTGAAATTGTTCTAAGCCGTCCTAAAGCCTACAGCTCATGGTTTTGGGATTTTGTGGGGGATTTTGTTTGTTTGTTTGTTGTTGTTGTTCTATAAAATATTCCCAGCTACCACTGACTATAGGCTATAGTGAAAACTCATAAATTTTTTAATCTAGACACAAATAAACATTCAACTGTAACTCCCCTAATATCCTCTCTCATATATTCCTATGATGAAACAAAGTATCTGTTGAAGTCCTGCAAGTAGGGTGTGCTTTTCTGTTTCTAGATTCTCACTTTTTTTAATTGGAAATTTTTATCTACTTTTGATTGGAAATTTTTTGATTGGAAATTTTCATCTATTTTTCTTGTCCAGTCCTGGCTATCATATGTTCATATTTAAGTAATGTATACATTAAACAACTATATAATAAATGCATGCTTGTAAAAAATATAAAATATAGAGAATATAAGAGATTTAAAATAATCCATAATTCTACCACCCAAAGGTATTACAGAATTTGATGTAATATCCAGTTCTTTAGTCAGTGTTTACATTTAATGGTATTGAGTTCATATAAAATAATTCCTTTCACTTATTACTTATCATATGATTTTACTTTTTAAATAAATTTTTCAAGAATACTTTTAGATATGCCAAAAATGAAACCAATCCATAACTTTGAGAGACTTTACGAGAGTGTTTTAGAACTTCCATGAATACTCTTGTGTCATACATAAGCTCTCCAACAGTTGGAAAACAATGACATATCTATATTTTTAAAAGCATACCTCCTGTTTCCTTATAACATTTTTTTAATTATGCAATTATCTAATCCTCCATTCAGCTGTAATGCTTTTGAGGGTAAGATCCATTCCTGATACATGTTATATACTGTGAGTGTTTGTAAAATAAAAA